>JAHDVE020006449.1:0-51074 GCA_022606495.2 Halesus radiatus | reverse complement strand
TAATAAGAACAAACTATGCTAATTTCAGTGAAACCGGTCTAGTAATTTGGGACATGTAAAGATTTACTCTCTAAACTTTTCCGGCACTAATAAGAACCAACTATGCTAATTTCAGTGAAACCGGTCTAGTAATTTTGAAAAAAATCGAGGACACACGGACAAACATTAATTTTTACAAAATAATTTTTAAATAGTGGAGAAACTGCAATCCTCTCCCGGTCGGTATGTTTTTTAATAATAAACTTTTTTAAAAATTTATAATTCTCATTTTAAAAAACAAGTTAGTGTTTATGAAAAATGAAACTACTCCCTATTATTATTTGTTTTTTTTTTTAAACTTCTTGGCATTTTAAAAAAAAAACTTCGAGAGGATATTCAAGAATTTTAAATATTTTGTAAAACATACTTAGGACGGCCAAAAAAAATTAGTTTAGTTTTGTGACAGCTGTTTCAGCGATCAAAGCCATTATCAAACCATCCGTTATCAAATATAACAAAATAAATATATATTAACTATTTTAATAACCATCAAGTAGTTTCCTTGCAGGGATAAGGAGAGAAGATGAACCGCTACACATCTCTATCTCGTCAAACACTATTTGCTTCGGTCACGTCCATACATACTTTCATTCAGACTCGTATGTTATTCTGTGTCTAGACATGACCCGACTCAATCTATTTGAGTATAAATGTACTTTTGAAAATAGTTATTTATTAATTGATAAACTAAAGTTTTTAAGACAAGATTTTTGTGCATAGCGCAAAGGTAACAATTATTCTTATAAACAATAATTATTAGCCTGAAACACTCATCCAAATTGAAAAAAACCTTTCCGAGCAAGGATAAATGTCGCCGACAGGACTCGAACCTGCACCCTTCTGATTGCCGTCAGATGCTCTACCATTGAGCTACGTCGGCTTATCGCAAGCCCGCCAAGTTAATATATATACACTAGTGTTTCATTCAATAATTACTAAACTAGTATAAGCCGACGTAGCTCAATGGTAGAGCATCTGACCGGCAATCAGAAAGGTGCAGGTTCGAGTCCTGTCGGTGACATTTATCTTTGCTCGGAAAGGTTTTTTTCAATTTGGATGAGTGTTTCAGGCTAATAATTATTGTCTATAAAAATAATAGTTATTTATCTTTATTACTGATACTATTATATAATATAGCATCATCTTCCGAAGTTAGTGCACTTTACCCCCGGATACCTTTTGTAAGTCAAACCTAACATTTTTCATTGGATTTCATCGTTTATTGAAAAGTCTGATCGAAGCAAATAAATGATTACTTAGAATTTTATAGAAATATCTATTTTTTCCGGTAATTATGACGATTATTGCATACATCCTCAACAATTATTAAGGTATATATTTTTTGAGTATAAGTATCAGTGAATGTGAGGTATATTTTGAATATTCGCCTTTGTGGCTAAATATTTGGAATAGTACTTACTTACACTATGTTATTCCTGTATTTGTTCATGAGACAAATTAAATATTTATTTGTTGTATTTCATGAAGGCTATCTATTTTATCTATTTAGCTACCGTGATATGTTTGGCACCTGTGTGACTATTGTAATTAACTAAATATGTAAAAACCCACGTAGGACGTACATAATACAACAAATAAATATATAAATAAGTTGACAAATAGCGCGAGTTTATTGTCACGAAATAGTAATGCGATTATAATATTTAAGTTGGCATTTCTTCACGTTACATCTTTTTCGGTTGCTAGAAATTGCCGCATTCAAATTCTTCATATTTATTTGTCATAAAAAGATAAATTTAAGAAAGGTCATTTCTATTTCATAAATGAATTAATTTACTTTATTAACAATTATGACATTCACACCATTCGAAAGATTATTGTACTTAAATTTGATTTGTTAGATGAAATTTCCATCTGGTAATCAGCAACTATATATATCAACTATCAGCAACTGGTTATAAATTATGAAAACAAAAAATTTTAACTTACAAACCTCATGTTACTTTTCCAAATTTTTCGTTTTTAAATTTGTTGGCATAAAAAAATACCTACCTATGATGTGCGTACGTATTTTTGTTTGTTTGTGCAGTGCCCTTCAACTGATATTTCACAAAAAAGGAAGCTATACAAATCATCCAATAAATATTATTATGCTTCTAAAATTACTCATAATGCATTTTACTGTCTTGATTTTCGTGTCACTAAACAAAGTAAATCAATAAATCATAATATGCAAATTCATCACGAAGCGTCATTCCATCGCAAAAAAAAACAACAACAAAAAATTGATTTGCGTATTGTGTGTTGTCGATGATTTTTTTGTTTTTGTTTTGTTCTCTTTGTGAAATCAATTTTCGACATGTTCCTCTTGGATTGTAGAATTAATTTGCACCTTTCCGGAAACCTGTGCACTCGCCATTTCAAAGAACGTTCCCCGAATATGTGAGAAATTGTTTGCCAAACTGCGGTCGTGTAGGTACTAGGAACTGCCAATAATAATACTTGTACCAGACGTATTGGCACACAAACGAACTGTACGGGGCGGCTGATGCCGATCTGCGGAGAGGGCTGGCAGGGAAGAAAGCATGACCTACCGTTCCCTCTGCGTGGAGGAACGATATTAACGACAAGACCCTTATTTACGACTTTTTTATTTATTGTCCTGTCCTTGTGACCTTGCTTGGTCTGGTTTCGGTGCGAGGCAGCAGTTCGATGGAAGTCCGGGGTAAAGCGGTAGTCAGAAGAAAAGTAGGCGAGTAGATGGGAAATCGAGCGGGCAGTGGAGAAAAAAGGCACCTCGTCAGGCTGGCTAACTTAAACTGGTTTTCGCAGGTTACTTGAGGTAGTCTACGACGCGCGGACCTACCACGCTGTGTTGATGCCCGACAAGCCCATCCTTTCCCACCGCCGTACTGCTCTGACGCTTTATTCAAGCCATTTTTTTTCTGAGCGGTCGAACAACATATTTACAAAGGCATCGGGAGTCAGAATCGTTTTCGAACAGCGAAAAAATATTTATTAGACTATCCGACCCCCTTACAAATTAGGCATAATATCAATCTATACATAACAAATACGAAGCCGCGATAAAACATTCTGGGAGAGGCGGTCACGTCTGATACAATACTCATTACAATAATGTATGTGAAAAGACTTATACTATTCTATTAATCTACTGACTGAGCAAAAGATAATATGTCGAAAATATCAAATCAACGACGCGGAAGCTCGCAGTATCAGAGGTTGTCAGGGAAAACCAATTTGTTACTGCGTTATCATCGAAATACCAACATTTTTTTTTATTTTTTTTAGTTTATATTTCTGTAAATTTTAAAGTATTGATCTACAATATGATTTTGTTTATTTTAAATATCTCTAGTAGGTATAGTAAAGGCCGCAATCGTAAAAAAAATCATGACTAAGCCATATCGCACTTCTGCAACTACACTACCATAAATCAAAATATGTCGAACCAGGATAATAATGGACATTGTTTTAGACGCACTTGTTTTATTCGAAATAAGAAACTCCAGTTCAATTTTAAAAAAATATTAATAATGACGTTCAAACTAAAATATAAGTAAATTTAAATTTCATACATGATAAAAGTATAAATAATTATATATTCAGAATCGGCGTTTGCTGATCTATATGAATATATATTTTTAAATCCATTATATTGTTCACTGGAATTCCTTATTGTCATAGTGAACAGTTATATTTAAATAAAATTATTTTCTACTTGTAATACACATATTAAAGGATTAAATCATGTTTATTTATATCGACGTGCATAATGGAGATGCATAACTTACCAATTTACACACAAACTCAAAACTCATCATTTACCAAGTTTAACATATTTTGACCTACTGAAGACTCGACTTCGCGCAATGAAATTATTGCGGATGCGAGATAGACGACAACCCCAACATTTAGTTATCACTTCCTCCACTTACGCAAGGTCTTAAGTCAAGTAGCCCCTCTTTTGGCCTAAAGATTTTGAGTTAATATTTCCCCTTCTTATTCTACAGTATATAATACATAATACAAATAGACTAGAGCACACTCACAATACACGTCTCAATTTTAATGAAGGATTAATGGTTCCTAAGCATACAAACAAATATGGACAAAGAACTTTAGATCACATGATTCCTAGCTGTTTAAATATGTTACCTGTTGAAATAAAAAAAAATGTATTAAAACTAAACAGGTAATAAATATATTGAAAACTTGATTACCTGAATGAAACTATTTGTATTAGATAATTAGGAAATATTATTAGTGTGCGATTTATTGTTGTCGTTTATGTTTTTTTTTTTTTTTTTAATATTTTTGTAGGACTATTATTGAGAACGATTCTTACGACATATTTATTGAGTTTGTTACATATGTTTTTTTTGTAATCTTAACTGTACATTTAGGATGCAGTTTTTAATAACAAGTTCCCGTTAGATAAATTACGAGAGTAGTTTATCGGGATTTTTTGCATTATATTTTTTGTAAAATGTCTTAAATTAATTTAAGAATAAATAAAGAACCATTCAGTCTAATTGCCTATAATCTGAAATATGGGTTTTTATTAATTATATTATTTGTGCTCTTTGGGAAAGGAGCTTGGCTGGATTAAAAACTCTAACCAAGGAAAGGAAAAATGACAAACATTTGGTTATAAACAATTTAGTAAAGTTGTTTTTTGTACATACTGAATAAAATACATTTAATATGTTATTAACTGTCAAACATATGTGAATAATCTCTTAATACATAATTATTACTCTTTTTTCTAGATATATTATATTACCATAAATTTTTTAGCTTTTAATTAATAGCTTTTTTCCCTTCTATTTTTGTATAAATGGCACAACAGTAACTTCAATGTCATGTATTGTGCAGTATTTTCTAATATATCTGTCCTGTGCGTGCTTGTACAGCGCCCTTGAAATCATCCAAGTATTATTAGTATTATTATTATTATTATTATTATTATTATTATTATTATTATTATTATTATTATTTTATTATTATTATTATTATTATTATTATTATTATTATTATTATTATTATTATTTATTATTATTATTAATATTATTATTATTATTATTATTATTTTTATTATTATTATTATTATTATTATTATTATTATTATTATTATTATTATTATTTGATTAATTTTCGGTTCCAGCATTTTTACCGAATAAGTTATCAATTGGGTTTGGGGCATGGAAGTGCGTAAACATGAAAAGGAAAATAACCAAAAATGTAGCATTATTCATCTACCGTGATTCAAAATGGAAAAACAGGAAGATACAATTTTTTGTTGTTAATTTTACAAATTAAAAAAAAATAGTCATTTAAAAAATAATATTAAAGTAAATTGACAATCAACACTTTTTGTTTATTTCCGCCATTTAAATACTTTGTTTATTTCCGCCATTTTGGAAATTGGATAATTTAATATAAAAAGGTGTTCTGTTCTTTATTTCTATAGTAAAATGGCAAGAACATACATGCTGTCAGAAAACTAGTGGTACAAGCGGGAAACTGGTGAATCTACATCATATTTTGAGTCGATTTTGTGGTACAACTTTTTTTTATTTGAGCCTTTGTTCACGAGTAAATCGAGTCAGAAGTTGAAATTTTGTAGGATAATTTTATGAAGAAAAAGGTCACTAGGGGGTTACTCTTTACAATAATCTACGTAATAAATAATATTTCAGTAATTTGAAACATCCTAGCTTGCATCACATGGGTGGTAATGGCTTTTTATGGTGAAAAACTAACGATCAATCCAAATTTTCAACCCCGTTTATAAATAAATATTATAACTATTATAGAAATATTTCTTCTTGGCTAATTAGATTGATTCTTAAGTAATCATTCAGTTTTCTTACTCCAGACGCTATATGTGCCTTCCTCTCTTCTGGGACATCGATAATTACCCACTTCTTATTTGTTTCTTCGGGGTAGTCGAGTGTTTATATTAAATATCTAATTAACATGGGTATATAATTTAGTATTTCTTCGCTTAACCATTGTAACCATTCGTTTGTAATTATTTCATTCCACTTTTTGTTTTTCGACCACACGCATTAGCTGACAATATTTCAATGTCAGTTTATATCGCCCATTCACTGTAGAACTTAGACCACCCCTTCATTTACAAATAATATCTACATCAGGGCTGGGCAAACATTCAACTGAGGGGCCGCTAAACAAGTAAGATTTTTTGGTGTCTTGATTATTCCTTGATTTTGTGCGAATGTTGAGTTTGTAATATAAATATAATTGTTATTATTTTATAGTAATTTTGCTTATTTAACATAATGAGGTTATCTCCCAAAATGATATATCATATTATTAGGGCGTGCTAAGGATAGAACTTTTTGAAATTTCGAATAATTCCGAATACTATTTTAAACTGTTCGAAATGACAATCTAGTCTCCTTTAACGGAAGCTATCTTCCCAAAAACCCTCTATTGATATGCTTGGTGTAACCCTAAGTGACCAGCTCAAGTATGGGGCCTTCATCGAGCCAGAGTAAAGTTAACCTCTCAGAAGCTGGGCGTATTGTACAGAGCCTGCAGATACTTTAATAGTACACAACTTCTGAGCCTGTACAAGTGCGCCCTACTGTAGAATTTGGCAGCCACCTCTGGTCGGGAGCACCAAAATGTCTGAAAAAAAAACCCTTAACTATGTGCAGAAACGGGCGGTCCGTTTGTTTTTCATGTGACATTTGTCACATGAAAACGGGTCGCTTCTACGACTCGTCCTTGTGTTCAACAACTCGGCTGTGCAATGATCTGCTAGCCTCTGTGTTTCCTCCATCCTACAACATGGGTCTCTTCAAGACCCAAGTTCACTTCTTCCTATCCTCTAAAAGACTCTCCACACGGCATCCCCAAAAATGATATAGGTATTGAGGGAAACTTTTTTCCCTCAGGGTCTACTGTGTGGAGTTACTGTAAAAAAAATTGCCAGCTCTCAACAAAGGTTCTCCTAGTGAGACAGGCACAGTACCATAACTCTTTTATTACATTAACCATCAGAGTGCGGTGCAGCGCCACTGTACGGCGCTGCCTTCTTCAGTATGTAATTGTTGGTCCTTACAAAAGCACGTGTTCCATGTGAGAGCGGTGTATTGAAGTTGGCGTACATCTTTTAAACTATATATATTATTTGTCCTGTTATAATAAATTAAAACGATTTATTTCACCACGTCGGATCTTAGTTCTATCGCGGACGATGTATCAAAGGACGGCGACATTACGGATGATGAGCCCTTCGATCTAATAAATGGAGATAGTGATGACGGAAGTGCGATTATTAGCCATCGCAATAATATAATGCGAATAGGAAGAGAATTTTCCCCATATGCGCCCGCTGTAAGACGGGACTACACGACCTTTGCACGGGAAAACACAATTGTGAAACGACATAATTTTCGTTTTTTTTCAATATATTTAGTAGTTTTATTATTTTTATTAGATGCATGGGAAACAATTCTTTTTATATTTAACATCAAAAAGAATCATTAAGTTTGGTTTGATATTTTAAGTTATTGCATTTTTTAGTTAACATCAAATATATTTAACAGTAACACAAATTAACAATAGCTGTTTACGAACCCAATTGCAATCTGTACAGCACTAAAGCGGTTAAGATTGTATAGATCAGTGCTCCGCAACCGGTGTGCCGTGGCACACTGGTGTGCCGTGAGCCGAATACAGGTGTGCCGCGGTCAAATGCAATGTACGAACATTTATTGTAAAATTCAATTTAATACCTATATATTTTAGCTTTTGGTGTGCCGTGGAATTCTAGGAAGAATTTTGGTGTGCCGTAGATGAGAAAAGGTTGCGGAGCACTGGTATAGATGAATAAATAAAAAATAAATAAAAATAGCATTCGAAATTTTGATAATCCCGCAGGACGGCCGATATGCGTATGACGTCACTGTTCATAAATTAACCAGCGCGGTCATAGATATCATAGGCGCAGGAGTATCCATTACTGCCATTTGATTTGTAACCAACTACCTAACCAGCACGCCGTTTCTTCGCAGAGATGACGGACCACTAAACTCGGTCGTGGCACACTCCTTGCTTTATTCAAATTCACATATCAAATTTGAATTGCGAATTGTACTGAATGATTCGTGACGTCATTTACGTTATAGCCAAGTTTTTTTAATGCTCATAACTTCGTCATTTTTGGATATATCTAAAAACTAATTTTACTGTCGTTTTTAACACTTTAAATATAATACACATAGGAGACAACCTCAATATTTTTTCATTAAAAATCAATTTCTCTCACCACTTATTGGTATTTTTTGTGTTTATAATTTGTCCATGCTTATATGTAATTTTGTTTAAGAGCTAATAATTGTTCTTATTCGTAAAAAGCATTTATTTTGTGGCTTGCCTTAATTAATATATATGTTTAATAGTAACACGATTATTTTGGAAGAGGAGTTGTCAACGAGAATACCGTGAAAGTAAGGATAATTTATACTGAGGTTAAATAAAAAGGTTCAAAATTGTTCTCCAAAAGTAAGAAAGTAGTTATCGCAGTAATATTCGCAGATAGTGGCATAAATCGTACACGGTGAGAAACTTACGCTCAGATCCGATGCGTCAAACAGACTGGTTGATTTGCGTAGAATTTTGCGTAGTAGAAATGACCCCTTATTTAGTCAGAGGTCAGAAACTAGTTCTGAAAACTTTAAGTATTTTCTTGATGTATTTTTGGGATATTATACCGTGTTGCATTTACTCCTCCTTTACCCAAATGTTTTGGACGGGTTTACGGTGTCCATCATAAGTAGCGTGCACAGAGTTTGTAATAAGGGTAGGCAGAAAAAAAAGCGAAATAATATATATTTAAAGAATTTAATTTAATTCAAACAGCCTTCTTTCAAGTTCTTGCTAAAAACGCTAAGCTGAGGTCTGTAGCCTTTTGATTAGGATTACCTGAGCAATATCAAACATTTAAATAACTGCTTTTTTTCTGCATATTACAAGCCAATTGAAAGATACATATTAAATTTACTTAAAAGAAGACAGTATTTTGAGAGAAATCATTACTTCGTTGGTAAAATTGTTCTAATTAATAGATGTACCAACAGATGGCAATGATTAATACATTTTCTGTCAAAGTTGAAAAGCACTGCTTTTTAGACACTAACGAGTCATCCCTTGACGTGCGTTGCCACACGTGTACCTTTGAATGTACAGAGTAGGTCCAACATTTGAATACAACGAGTACATCATTTTGCATAATTAACTCCTGCCCTTGACACGTTGAGTGCGGTCAGCGTAACGCGCGCGACGCTGTGTTTCGTGGTTGGTACATCACGCGCATTTTAAAAGAAGATTGATTTCTTGCAAAAATTATATTAATTTTTATTTTATCTACCTTTAAGAACGAGGTATGCCTCTGTGGTTATATTAGTTATAGGGATATTCAAGATCAATAAAATACTCTTAGCCGTGAAAATTTAAAAACATCCGCTTTGAGAGTGGGTAATTTTAAAACCCAATTATTTGAAAAGGGTAGCGTAAAATAACCAATGTAGAGCGCCCTTGAGGTGATGAATCAATAAACGGCGATATATAAAGTTGACCGCTGAAATAACATCAAACTCATTTCGACGGGTGTATAGATTTAGAACATAACGATAAAATTAGAGATTCACGTAATGGAACAAATTTCTAATTATTTTGAAAAATATTTAATAGACCAGTGCCAAATAACGGACATATGAAACGTGAATGCAAACCGATAAGTGCACGTATACACGAACATAATATTCCCAGCGGGCCGTAGTTTACTAGCGCTGCTCCACATATTAAAAGGGCGTTATTTTAAATAAGATATTCCCTATTTAAATATTCCATTGCATACCGGGTGGCGTGACTTCTGCATGGCGTGTTCAAAAGGCTCCGGCAGCCATGTAGGTAAGTACGTTTGTGTTGAAAACTATTTCTGGTTTGACCGAGAGCTTTTCTAGGTACGAATTGATTATTTAAACCAAAAGCCCACATACAATAATCAGGACATTATTCTACATCGCGGTCATGCCCCCGACCTCCTCCCCTAGAATGATAAATTATTACTATTCCAGTAGAACGTCTGTGATCGGGTATCGCGTCGATTGTGAATAAGACAGCTTGGTAATAAGCATCCACGTTTGACTTCGTAAACAGAATCCCACAAGCCATTTCATGTAATGCTAATAACATGGATGTAGGTATGCACGAGTAGTTTGGCATACTTGGCCCAAATACCTGTGTAGCGCAATGGTCTACTCATTTGAATTTTGATCGCAAGGTTTCAGGTTCAATTTCCGCACCATGCAAACATGATTATGTGAATATTTTTTGACAGAATTATAGTGCATTAATCTCTAAGTTAGAAGAATGAAGCCTCGCTCATTTAAAATTAAATCAAAAACTCTCACCTGACAGACGCAGAGGATCCGGCAATTCATGTTGAACTTCCCGTTGGCCTTGAATTTGACATTCTGGGTGTCACACATACTTCGGGTTGGGGCTACTAGAAATAAAAAAATAAAAAATTGTAATCCTTACTACTACTACTTCCAACAAACAAAAACAACAACAAAAAATACAAACCAAACAGCATTTCCACCTGCTTTCACTAACTATCCCTTATGTACGAGTATATATACTTTTATCACTGGCGTCCATTTTATTTTAAAGCTGTACCCTGAGAAATGTGAACCACGAGAAGAAAATGTAAAAACGTTTTAAAAATCAAATCAAATGTGTTTTTTCATGAATTTAGTAAGGACTTTGTACGCTCATTATTCAGTTGGCCATAAAAATCAGCGGAAAATGAAAATGTAATAGTCATTTTCGAAAATTCAATGCACAATAAATTCATACCCGAACTTACACGAAAAAGTACACGCAGCCTAGTTCCGGTCATAAAGCAATGCACGTCACTGATATATATGTGTGTATTCTTTTTTCTATTTATTTAGAGTTATATTTCATTACATATAAGTTGGGTATAATGTAGTGTCAAGTAAGGATGATGTGTACTATTTTTTCTTTATATTTTATAGTGCATACATCTCACTCAGATAACCTGTTACTGAGGTGTTTTTGATGTGGTAAAGTTGTGAATTGATTACATTGGAATGTTACAGAATATAATAAAACATATTGAAAAACAAAAAATACGGACCTAATTAATATATTGAATTAAAATGTCATTGTGATATGTTTGATTTGGTGTTATTAGGGGTTCCATGATATTTCAATGCACGTATGAATCAGCACACTTCACCTGTTTAATTGAGTATATTATAAAAAATATATATATATATATTTAAAATTTATACTAGGTTAGGAAACGTTTTTTTCGTATTTTTAATGACTTCAGACAATATTAAAAACTCTTTGAATTAAACACGAAACCGAAAAGACACAGAAAAATAAAATATTTAAAAAATATCACAATGAGATTTATAAGCTACAATAAGTTGTTAAAAAAATCTCCATTCTAAACTTGTAGGAAAAGTCAACAGGTGTACCATATAAATAAAATACGGTAAGTTTATCCGAGACGCTATCTAATGATTACAAATAAATTCTAATAAAATCTTGTGGTCACGATAATTGGGTATCAGTCAAAATATGTGGGAATTAATTGAAGATGATATTGACAGTTCTTAGAAATCGAGGTATGATGCCGATAAAAACGACCGACGGATTGGGATCGCCGTAGCTCAGTGGATTGGATCACAGGGTCCCGAATATACCACGAGGTCCTGGTTTCGAGCCCCAGCTGCTACCTTTTTATATACCTTTTTATCTACCCGTTTTATTTTCTATGTCTTTTCGGTTTCATGTTTCATTGTAAGAGTTGTTTATTTTATCTTCAATGATTAAAAATATGTTAATGTACCTAGCTATCAGTGGAAGAAATTATACTCCTATATCTAGATATAAAAATGAATGTTTGTTTCTCTGTCGTCGATTTTCTCAAAAATTACTTTTTTATGTGACACCTCACAAGAGCGTCCCTATATATACAGGGTACGTACAGGGTAACTATATCGCTACCCGGTTGGGCAACGTTGTGAGGCGGGTTGAGGAGGAAGATGTAGGAAGGAAATTAGCTTTGACGAGGACCGGATTAAATGTTGGAGGAAAGACAGATGCCGGTTGCTCGATCCATATTCGAGTCGGCGAAACGACCTGTTCTCATGAAGCCAACATCAACCGTGAACGGATTTTCCGCTCGTGTCCGTCGAGTTTCACGCACGTGCACCGGCGCAGAGGGTATCAACGCTGCTAGCTCCTTCGAACAGGATCCATTGAAATACCTGTAGAACAGACTCAGCATACCTACATTGCGTCTGTGCATCAGAGATGACAGTCGGTCTGTTAACAATGGATTGTCAATCATACGAACCGTCCTCCCTTGCACAGAGTCAAGAAGGTTTAAGTATTTGGGAGCTCCTGCCCAGAGGTGACTTCCAAATTCAATTGTTGGATACACTTGAAATTTGTACAGAATTAGGAGTTAATCACTATTGAAGAATTTTCTAGTCCGAAGTCAGATTTACTAGGGCTTCTATAAAGCCCCAATACTTGAGCTGGTCTGAAATACTCACTCCAAGCATTTTAATCGAATCTTTATTGGGGAGGGTACTTCCACCGAATTGCACCAGACAGTCACTGACCACCTTTTTTGCCGAGATCAGATACACTTTAGGGTTTTTTAGACGTTGAAGCTGACCAGGTTGCCTCTACCCCAGGCACGGGCCTTCTCGAGATGGTGGTCAACGTTTATCCTCAAAACTGCCCGATTCGTTCGGACATCAAGAGTGGAAGGGGGCTTGTCGAAAAGAAAACCATCGTGAATGGTGCTGTCGTCGGCGTAACAGTGTATTGGTGCACATTCAACGGCATCGTTAATGTACAACAAAAACAGCGTCAGTGACAGCACAGATCCTTGAGGTACGCCTGCATTCATTTTGTGCGGAGAGGAACATGAATCATCAACTACAGTTACAAGAATAGTTCTTCCTTTAAGGAAGTCCGGGATCCAAATTTTCAGGATTGGGTGAATCCCGTAAGATGGAAACTTCCCGACAAGCGCCCGATGCCAGACCCTATCGAACGCCTTGGAGATATCCAATCCAACAGTTTGGGTCACTTCGTAAGGCTCCATGTACCGCCCCCAAACATGTGTTACATATCCGAGCAGATCGCCACACGACTGGTTTCGTAGAAACCATATTGCCGATCGGATTTAGGATTAGGATTTTGTTATTCTCAAGGTATGTAAGCAGCTTGTTGTTAATCATCCTTTTCAACACCTTGGAGAGTATGGAGGTGATGGCTATGGGGCGGTAGTTGGAAGGATCGGAGCGGTCCCCCTTAGGAGATCTAGCACTTATCCACTATTGAGTAACCATTTAAATAATTTTGAGAAGGCTGGGGTTAATTCTGCAGGGCACTTCTTAAGGACCATGGCAGGTATTCCGTTAGGTCCACTGGCTTTGTCGACTTTCAACTCATTCAAGACCCGCAGAACTTGACCAGCATAGTTTATTCTTATTAGTGTCGGGATGGTTTAGAAAGTCATTTGAATGAAATCCAATAAATGAAATCCAACTAAAACTGTTGCTATTACTTTTTAAAATTAGTATGAAAAACATTGAACCCGCCATGTTGTATTAAGGTTAGCACATTGATATACCACTCTGGTTAGCCACAGATTACATACTCAAAAGAAGAAGGTTTGTTTGAATAGAATATTTTCAAAACGGAAAACAAGAACTAGCTTTTTACTTAATAACCAGCGACGGCCTACACGGTCGAGGGGTAAGGCTCTCGACTTCGAATCCGAAGGTCGCGGGTTCAATTCCCGGCGTGCACAAGTAAATTTTATTTAAATAATTTGTGATGTTTCACAATTAATTAATTTTAAATTAATATGTAGTATATTTGCGTACGTTACAGAGTGGAAGATACTTTCAGTATCGTCCTGGTGAAAGACCACCATTCAGAATTGAAACGTTGCTTGAAATGGCTTTTAGCCTTGTTTAGTGACCAGATCTGAATAGCCAGGTATTTCCCCACCTTCCTCTTTCCTTTCTCCTTCCCCTCCCCAATACCTTCAGCCTCACAACATTGCCCAATTTGGAATGCCATAGTCTCACTGGGTCCAGAGGGTTGGGAGCAGTTGGGACTCTTGTGGGGTATTCATATATAAAAAAAACTTTATTATTTAGATATATTGGAATGAAATAATTTTTTTAAATGAATGTTTCTTTGTTTAGTATAGTTGTCACAGGGTAATACTTTCCGAATCAAATCAATTATGCCACCCAAACGACAAGCAAGAATTCACAACACCATAATTTTATTCCAAAAAAACAAAAACCCCGAGCATGGCCGGGTACACATAAGCTAGTTTCTAATAAAAACGTATTATTCTGTATATTTAGTATGGAACATGTGCGCTCATTTATTAAGTTGGCTATAATAATCACAATTCATACCCGAACTTGACTAACTATACACAGCCTACCTTTGATCATAGAGCAAAGCACGCAACCGCTATAATATACAATGCAATTCTCAATCTTTATTTTAAAGCAAGTTGCTGAACTAAAAAGTTGCTGAACAAAAGTGTACTGAAACTTTGCAACAGAATCATTTATAACAATGCGCTGAAGCGTCACCTTCATTCTAATCATTTCATAACACGTTCCAACGTGCGCTGAAAACGTAAGCTGATTATAAAAGACAGTTAATCTGTGTTTCGTATGCAGGACAGAAACACGACAGTAGCATGGAATAAGCATATCAGTTACTTGGCGAATGAATATTATACGAGTTGATACTGCATAATATATGTGGAAGGGTAGATATTGGACATGTAATTGTATTATGCTAAAGCTGGAACAAAGTTTACGGTGCATGTTATCATTATATTACGGATAGTTTTCCGGAATTACAGAGATCTTTTTCTTTTTTACTGTGTCTGTGAAAAAAAAAATCGTTCGTTTGATAGACCGCCTTTTTCATGTGAGTCCCAACTGCTCCCAACCGTCTGGAGCCGGTGAAACTAAGGCATCCCCAATTGGGGTTGAAGAAACCGAAGGTTGCCGAGAGGGGAAGTATATAGGATAGAGAACGGTGGGGAAGTATCTGGCTATTTAGATCTGGTCACCAAATACAGCTAAATTCATGTCAAGCAACGCTACGATTCTGTGGCAGTTTTTCAACAGCTCAAGTAAAGGAAAATACCTACCACTCGAAAAATTATTATTTTTATTATAGTGTTATATTATTTTTACTAGTATCAATATTTTTAGTATACTGTTTATATTGATGAGGAAAGCTTTGATTTTGAAACATGTTTATATTTACATATTAAAAAGAGTGGTGTAAACAAAGTTATTCTTGTCAATTTATTCAATATATCTTTATGCTTAATCAAACTGAAATGTACCTACTACAACACATATACATGTACCATATTATAGTACTTAACCAATAACAAGTACTGTACAGTCCTGTTCCTTCCACAAGCAAATGTTTCTAATGCATCAGCAGTATTAAATCTGAGATGTAAAATGAAAGTAATTTAAAACCATACAATCAAATGTAACCGAAATAAGTTTAAAATTAGCTTTCCAAAAACAACACACACTCACATTCACAAACATACAGGGTCTGTCGCAAAAATATCGAGAAAAAAATCCTGACTGCGTTAGAAGGGGATGCGCTGAGTGGTGGGGACGGTAGGGGGAAGTCGCAGCTACCAAACGCGCTGCTGCTCAATCCTCTCCGAGCAACGGTAGAGCTTGCACAGTGATCCGCGCAAAGTGTATTTTGTCGTTGCGTCGGAAATCAAGATGCAACATTTGCTGGAGGAGCGGGCAGCCATCAAATTCTGCGTTCGGCTGAAAAAAAACGGTATCGAGACCCTGGTTATGATTCGGGAAGCCTTCGGAGATGAACCCATGTCACAGCAAGAGTTTACGAGTGACACAAATAATTCTAAAACGGCCGGGAATCAATTAAAGACGATATGCGCGTTGGGCGACCGTCAACTTCCAAAACTGATGACAACGTTACAAAAATGAGGGAAGTTTTACAGTCTGATCGTCATCTCAGTGTCCGCTTAATAGCGGAGAAGTGCAACATGACAAAGAAACTGTTGCGCGAAAGGATTCGCCGCGTTCAAAAGGAGGTCGCAAACACCTGGATTTTTCATCACGACAATGCCCCCTCACACTCAGCTCTTGTCGTCCAGGAGTTCCTCGCTAAGTAAGGCGTGGCGACATTGCCGCAACTTTTATTTTTTATTTCCTCGCGTCAAGCGAAGCCTAAATGGACGCTTTTGGAGACGTTGGGTGGCGTGAAAACCGCTTCAACGCAGTGCCTTAAGGGGGTTCCGTCTTCTACCTTCCAGGGTGCCTTCTAAGACTGGAAGAGAAGCTACAAAAAGCATATTGACGCCCAAGGGACGTATTTTGAAGAACATTAAGTGTTTGTACGTTTATTGGCAATAAATTGTCTAAAAAAAAATTTACTCGATACTTTTGCGACAGACCCTGTATACCCCTATAAGATTGTACCGTTATGCTATACCACATTATGTGGGCAACTTACTGACCGCAGCACGTTTCGATCCAGCCCGTGGACGTGTCCAATAACTTCAAAACCTCAAACATCGAAAAAATTAGAAAAAACTAAAAATCTCTTAATTATTCAAGTTCTCGAGAATCACACTAGAAGATACTTTTGCTTAAGTTCTCCGGGGAGGAGATCTTAATCTAATTATGGACGCGGTTGACTTCAAGATTGAGGAAAAAATTCAGCCAACATCCCGAGCAAGGTACATACAAAGAGTTTTAGCGCACGTGAAAATTTCATCGGAATGGTTTCTTGATAGAGCTCTGAGGAATGCGATTTTTTCCAGACACTTCTTGAGTACACCATTAAGGTTGCCCATACCAATTATGACAGTAAGGCAATTGTACATAATACAAGCTCTGTGTAAATTTTTTAACAATATTGATACTGCTATAAGGTCACAACAAGTACGCAATACTAGAATGGGTTCTTCTCTAATGTATCAGCCGGCAAATAACAGAAAATCATTTAGGCAAAGGAGTTTTTCTTGTAAAGCTCCTTTGTTATATAATAAGCTCAGTGACAACATTAAAACTATAGATTCGCTAAATTTATTTTAAAAAGTAATCAGAAAATCTATGTTAGCTGAGAGTGGTGATTTCGCTTTATCCATGTTATCCCTTATGTTGTAATCAATGTTGAAACATTATATACCCTCGATATTATCATTATTATCTACTTATTATTACTTACTTACTACTATTTACTTCTTATTAATTTCTGATTACTACTTATTACTATTTACTTATAATTCGTTTTTTTACCTACATTTTATTATTTACTTAATACTATTTACACAATTTTTATTTTTATTTACGTACTATTATTTACCTATTTTTATTTAAATATTATTTACCTATTTTTATCATTATTATGTACTTATTATATACCTATTAATATTTACTTAATATTTAATGTATATTATTATATGCTTATTAATATTTACTTATTATTATTATTTACCTATTATTATTATTTAACAATTATAATCTAAAATATAATTTTTATTGTTTATCTACTACTAATATTTACTTATTAATATTTACTATTATTTACTTATTAATATTTACTATCATTTACTTATCAATATTTACTACTCTTTATTTATGTATTATTATTTACTGATCATTATTAAATTGTAAAGCCGCCCATCTCAACACAGGCCTGTCCTAGGGAGATGAGTGGCTAATGTTTTTGTTGTCATATTTAAATTTAATGAAATTAAATAAATAAATAAATAAATTCCTGTGCTATACGAAAAATTTCCCCACACCACATTGTACTTACATATATTATGTTATGTTTATTATTACTTCTTATTAAAAATTGGTCGATATGCACTCTCTTTTTTTCCATTGTATAAATCACTAACTCTGTAACATTATCATGTAAACATTTTTGGAAGATCATTTTCCTGTAACACTTTTAGGAAATATTATTATGTAAACGCAATATGTACGAGTACACTCCGCTTCTCTACACAATCATTGCTTAAAAGTGAAGTGTCGTATTGTAAATTGAATCAAAATGTATTCGTTTTAAAAATAAATAAATGTAACTAAAAGTTTCATTCATAAATATTTTATATATATACACACTATACGCTTTAAATATTTTGTTCGTTTAATTTACGGGCCAATGTTTTTGTTGTTGTTGTTGAGACTCTTGTGCTTAATTGTATTAAAATAACAAGTATCCACTTCAGTGAAGACTTACCGTCACGAAGAGACAAGTTCGACTATAAAAATCTCAGCAGACTAAAAAATTCCTTCCTTCAGTCGAACAAAACGAAATCCAGTCCAACACCACAAAATGTAACCCCCCTAGGCGTGGGGGCTCTACAAGAGCTGGAGAGTTGGGACTCTGATCTGACAAAAGGATAGTGCGGTATCACATACTACCAGTATAGGTACACACTGACAGGAATAGCAGGCCCTGTGCGGAGCTATTTTGCACCTATGAGCTGGACTATAATTTTGATATTTATCAGCTCAGATTGTTATAGTTATTAAAACCGCGTGTAGTATTCCAAATCTTACTGAAACTACTACTACTTGTAAAAGAGATAACATAATAGTAATTGAAATGAGTACCATATAGTTCAATTGATGTTTACCGTTTTAACACTGTGTTTAGGCTAAATATCAGTTTATTTGAATGTTTTTTTTTAGAATTATTAGGTTTTTTTCGTTGTAACCTATTAGGTTACAACGAAAAAAATGTAAACGCCCGATCGGCCTTAATAAAGGCTTGCTGTATTATGAACACGCTTTACAACTGTTCATGTCTTACCACGTTATAATAATTACAAACCTATTACCCACCCATTGCGCTGTAAGTAGCTGCTTACATAGTATCTACCTTCTTACTTCTTTTATGCTTATATTTTTATATTATGCACTGATCCACTTGTTATACTCTTTTGTACAACCTTCAGTTATAGTGTAAACACAGGTAAAACTGTTATTCATTACACTGTAACTACATACTTATATTGTAACCACTTACTTCTTTTCTACTATTATTTTATGTACTATATTATTATACTTCTTTGTATAACCATGTCATAAATGTATCAATGTGTAAAAGCCTTCTGGGCATGAACAAATAAATAAAAAATATATATTAATAATTTTCAAAAAGTATGAATTTAGAATAACTGGGACACGGCATTTCTCGCTCGCCGGGCAGTTGCATTACTAATTACGCCACTGAACCCAATTTCCATATATAAACCACATATTTTCTAAAGAAACACTTTTCATTAATAACTCTCAATGACAAGAAACAGCCAAATAAGACAATGAAAATAAAAAGATGAGGTGGCGACTAAGACTCTAAACATTTAGTCTATCCGAGACTTGCGTCTCTACCAACTGAGCTACCGTGACCTTGTTGAATACCGTATTTTCTATCAATCTCACACTTCCCTTGAGAATTACTAATATGGTTTTCCAATTTTTTCGACTGCCACCTTTATATGAGGTCACAAACTTCTGACCAAAAATGATCACGCCCATAGAAGGTATCTTGAATACACCTACCGTTTTTTTTAAGTAACATATTTGTTGACTTAATACAAGTAGCGATTTACCAATAATTGATAGGCAGAGGTAAACGTAACTATCAGTTGTCTGAACCACTGACGTCCGAATTAATAGACGTACCACAATAGCCATGTCTGCCTACCATTTCGAGGGTTGTAGGCAACCATGTGACAACCTAAATTTGGCACCAGGCGGGATCACGCATTTCTTGAATACATGACGCCATCATTTGTACATTTACTGGGAGCGAGGGATCATTCTAAGATCTGAGCAATAAAACAATAATTATGATTTTCTACACATTCGAACGTTGTAAAAATAGAAGTTAAAAAGAATAATCAAAACTATCGCATTACATTCCACAGATAAGCGTTTTTTTATTATATTTTACTTATTCAATTATATAATACATTAACAGTTTTAGTGGTACGAAATCGAAACCTTCCACATAGCCGTCCACGTTTCTTTCACGTGATTTTAAATGCGGTAAGCAAAATAAAAACATTTGTGTAAATGGTCAAACTAAATACTCTAATAAAATATTTGTTTTTTTAAACAAACCGAATCTTTTCTTATTCACTGTTTTACTTATTGACTATTGGCTATTTGGGTTAGTTTGCAATCTGTTCCATAGCTATGGAAATAGAGGAGATTGACTTAAATTCCGGACAACTGTAAAAAGGACGAAGTTGATCATTAGCACATTTACTTTCCGACGAGTAAATATTAATTCATTGCAATGCAATGCGAATTGCCCTGAGACTGTCGGGATGCATTTTTTCGCAAATCAAATTATAGTGACCGACCTAAGCTCGTCCCTCACTACCCTTATTTTGATTTCTACCCCTTGCGTATTAGTGCGTATTAGCGTATTGGTCTGAACTCATGAATAATTACCAAATAAGTAAATATTATTTGGTATGTGGGTTTATTTCTCAATTTTTGGGTATCTTTTTTTATGTTTGAGATCACTGGTTAATGAATTGCGTACACGCGAAATATTAATAACTGCAATGATTTCATTCCAAATTTAGTTTGGCTAGATGACGATAAGTATGTTTAGTTTACGTAATTGGTTAGTTTTATTTTTCAAATGAAGGTGTTGATGTGAATGGTGGCGACTAATGTGTTGCGATAAAATAAATCCTTACCGCATATAAATAAAAACAAATACATTGGAAATGAATAAACACGTAACCAAATCTACACCATTCAAATGTTCAGGGAAAACAACGGTACATTTTCAACTGCGTGTTCTGGGGGGTTTTAGAAATGTGTCACAATCAGCCTAGCCAGCTTTGCAAAGGAAAACGATAAAAAATATTTTTTGTTATGTAAAATAGAGTTCAATCGGAGATTAAAAAAGGGAGAAAAGAATTCCCTCATCTATAAATCCTATGTTGATATTTTAAATTATTATTCATATTTTTCGTAGATCAAAAGGAATTTCACCATATCACAGGACCAGAGATTACCGATCTAGGAACAAGATACAATATAGCAATTCTTGAAAGCGTCTTTGGCTAATAAATATAATGTCGTTGATTATTAAAAAAATGTTATACTTACGAAAATCACAATTTACGCAGTTAAGTTTTTTTAGTATGAAAAGGTAGCATCTTCAGTAATTAACTTCTCAAAATAACAACCTAAAATACAATAACCACAGAAAAAAATCTATTGATTTTTATATAATACTGTTCCGTGCAAATTTTGTGTTAACAAATCACGTAGTCGCTGCGCACCTGGGCAGCTAACAGAATTCAACAGATTTGCACGCTTCCATGGTTTGCCACTGAAGCATCACGAGTACAGAATTATGTGAACAGTTTCTTACAACAGGTAATGCCATAAAAGTTGAATTCAAAACGCACGAATGAGATTCATTTAGGACACGCTCTCGTACTGTATTAATACGGACGAATGGTTTTTTTTAGCACGGAATTTGAATAACGTTTTTTTTAAAGTGTGGTAAAAATATTTAAAAAGTTTGCTTTATTATATATTACCTTGTTTATATGAGTTAATTGCACAAACGCACTTTAGAGAAAACCGCCCACGGTAATAAGAAACGAGAAAGGAGTTTTTACTAAACTTTAACAAAGCAGAAGGCCTCTTGAACATTTTATGAGCGAGTTACCTTGGTGCTCTTTAAAACTCTGCACGTATCAAAATATTTCCTTTTTTAAGTAACGAATGGATGCATTCATAGAAAAATGTTTTTCAATCCTATTATACTGGTCGCTCACGCCATTGAAATCGACTAAAAATCGCCGACTTCCTCTTCAGAGACTTTAAGAGAGAGAGGTAAGGATTTTTAAATGAAACAGTTACTTCACGCAAATTATCAGATAAGTGGCTTATTGGACCAGTGTTCCAATTTATTAGATTAAATTTTACAGTTTCTGAACGTATTATTTTTTTTTTAATTTACTCTACGTGAAAAGAAACAAAGGCACATATTTGTTAATGCACGTCATATGGCCGAAAATTAATTACTTGCGCGAGTAATTCAATCTTGAAGCTCGAAGCTATAGACAGACTTGGGTAATTTTATTTAAACAAAGCCTAACAAAGGACCTTGTCAAATATGAGTCATATAGAAATGTGTGAGATATAAACATAAATTCCTTAATTTTTATTTTTTTTTATCAGTTTCTATGTAAAGGTTGTACTGAAGTAATAAATTATAAGTATAAGTGATTTCTATAATATCTATGGAATTGACGGGTATTAACGCAAGTGAAGTTGGTATATTAACAATATCCATCGATTTTTTATGCCAGTTTAGGGACTTCAAACTTCAATATCTCGAGGTGACGTGTTTTGCAGATTCGCGACTTTGGCATTGGATCGACGGTATTATTATAACACAAGTATAAAGTCACAGTATTCGTAGTCCTCCTCACCTGGGTTTCCTGTTCTGAGGCAGTCTGCACTATTTTTTTAATTAAATATTCAGTTGTTTTCATTTTTTTTAAACTGCTTGTAAATTAATTATCATTCAATACTCTCAGTCATGTTTTGAGTTCAATAATAAAATATTCATTTCTGTTTTTTTTTATTTTTTTGTATTATTTTTTTATTATTGATTTGGTAGGGCATTATATATTTTCGCAGCATGAAATTTAATATTCCTCTGTCCAAAATATGTATAATATAATATTTCGGCGAATAAGTAAGTTAGCTCTTATACTCGCCGTCCGAATAAACTCTTTAATAATGCTTAGGTATATAAATGTAAAGTAGAAATTTATTCCATTCATGTTAAATTGAGTTATGAGCAACGGTAGGTCGCCGTAAATAAGCCAGTGTTGCCTGCTTTTATTTACTCCAAAGAAGACACCAGTTACCGATGGAAAGAGCAAGAAAGAATTATAATAATAATTACTAGTTTCTTACTTTTGCAGAATCCAACGGGGGCCCTGCGATACGGGAATTCGCAAGTCAGCCCCTGGAGGCAGCGGGCATTTCTTCCGCACTTCTCGTTGATGAAGCGTCCGCAGCAAGGTAGCTGAAATGAAAAATATCGTCAACACCTTGATAAAAAATGTTTGGCCTTAACAAATCAATTCCTTCAGCGCCTCCCTTTAACCTGCATCATAACTTCGCCCAACTGGGTGGCGATATAGATTCCTATATATACAGGTTGTTAAGAGACATTTGGAGGAAAAATGTAGGTGGCATTTTGATCTCCAGCGACGGACAGGTAGGTATTGGACAGTTGGGATCGAGGCGGGGGGGAGGGTAGGGCGGTTACTCGGCTGAGTGACCGGTGATAACATGTGAAAGTTTCTTAATAAAAAAAAAAATAAAAAATCATTCACATTTTTTACTCCAAATAAGGTCTGGAATCACTAGTTAAAGATTACAGGTGCGTCCCTTAACACCTGTATTAGATATGGGTTATATGCATAGCAGTGAGGCATGGAAACTGACAGAGGAAGGATTAAAGTAGACTGAATTGTAAAGCCGCTCATCTCAACACAGGATTGTCCTAGTGAGATGAGTGGCTAATGTTTTAGTTTTTATATTTAAATTTAAGAATAAATAAATGTTGTAGAAATGAGATCTCTGAAGCGAATGAGTGTTAAACCACGTATAATCGTGTAAAAAATATTAAGATTCACAAAGAATTCCGTGCTTATCTAAGCGTAGTGAGTAAGATTAAGAAAGAGACGCTTCAATAGTTCGGTCATATAGAGCGAATGCAGGAGAATACGAGTATATGACGCGAATGTGAATGGAAGAAGAAGCCAGGGACTCCCGAGGAAAACATGGCGCGATCAAGTGAATCATATAATACTTGAGTCGGGCCATATCAGAAGTCAGAATAATAGAAGAGAATATATGAGATGACGTATGAATGTGAATGAAGCACGAAGTGTGTGCAAAGGCCGAGTTGTTTGGCGGGCCGTCGACACTGCCTACCCCTTCGAGGAAACTGCGTGATGGTTAGTTAGTTATACAAAACACGAACATGGACCCTTGGGAGGCGTTACAAAAATGTATTAAAAAAAACTCCAATATGTCATAATTAAAATAGTGTCGATATCGTATATTCTTTGCTTTGTACCCAAATAAGGACACAATGCATATACGAGTAAATGTATTACACCTGTAAACAAAAAATCGCGTTCATATATTGTTATTTGCATTTACTTCGTAGAAGGGATTTAAATGTGCTTCGGAATACGGGACTGGGAGTTTGTCACTTCGCCACTGCATTTTCATGAATAATTACAGTTAATGAATATGTGTTTAAATTTATAGTACCGATATATATTTTTTTAACTCTAAGGCATCTTGCTTTTCATACAGTTTTGATATGATCCTAAGAGTGCTGCTCTTTTTCAACTATTGTTCGTTGCTCCATTCAAATTATCGGAAACGTAAAGAGATGTTTTATAATGACGCAATGCTTATGAATGCATTCGTCTGACAGATTTAATAATACAGCGATGGAACACGGCTGAGCAGAAGGGGTCCAGTAAATTGGTGAGACAAAGACTGCGGAGGTAGTCACTGTACACAATCGCATAAAATAGGTCAGGCCGTTAATGTTGGAGATCTTTGTTTTGAGATGTTGGTCTTTCGAGACTCTTAAACGTTGCGTATAACTTTTTTGGAAAAATTAAATAAATAAAGCAATTTCAAGCAACGTTTCAATTCTGAATGGTGGTCTTTCACCGGGCTGATACTGACAGTATCTTCCACTTTCGAACGAGCTGGAAATTGAAACAACAGCCGTGTATTTCTAAATAACAACAGTAATAAAGATTTACTAAAATGTAATTTCATTAAATCTAATATTTTATCAATCTATGTATTTGTTTAAAAAAACTTTAATAATAATTATGAAATGTCGATAGTCGATATTTAAACGTATTGGCGTCACATCACTAACTTTAACGGTGGCAGCCATTGAGCGACAACGCTCGCGTACGCCAAGAAAAACTTTAAAAAGTCATTACTAATAGATTCCGCAATCAAATTTAGTACTAATTGGTGAAATGACATTACATTTGTTTTCAAATTTACTCTACCGGTCGTATTTTTACAATTTTGCACTGAAAAAGACGGCACTTTGAATAAAACTAGAACAAACAACACGCTTCGGCTACAGAAAAGCAACTAAGAGCGAGTTTTTGGCAAATTAAAAATGACGCCTGATAAAGCGTCGTCGGCCGTCAGTCGGGCGCTCCTGACAGCATATCTCTATATATTCCATGATCTGAGGTACCGATACTTGAATATGTGAAAAAAGAGCCGTTGTATGACAAACTTTGGAAATAATTGCATTTTTTTAGTATGGTTCATAATATTCACAGTTCAGCAGTTTGATGACTCGAATGTTACAAGAAGGGGGTCTGGAAGCAGTTAACGACACATTTTCTACAATGTGCTCCATTTTTGAGTTTGACTTTTATTTTTTTTCAAAATATATCTAAATCATATAGTTCTTCAGTAGGTACCTACTCATGTTTTCCATTTTGAAGATATTCTACCCAAAAAAACCTTCTTTTGAATATGCAATCTGTGGATAAACAGAGTGTTATATATATGGTCTAGCCTAAATAAAACCTGCTGGGTTCAATGTTTTTCATACTCATTTTAAAACTTTATAGCAACAGTTTTACATATTGGATTCCATTAAAACTACTTTCTAAAGCTTCCTGGCACTAATAAAAACAAACTTTACATTAATAACAAAAACTAACATTAATAACAAAATTAGCTTCAATATTTACCGAAAACCTACGTTTACCGACACCATAATACATAATACCTCCAACCATCCTATGTCACATAAACACTCCGCTTTCCATAGCATGATTTACCGTCTGGTCACCATCCCACTATCTAATAATAATTTCTCTAATGAACTCTCTACAATTAAATTAATAGCTAATAATAACGGATACGACCATAATATAATTGACAAAATCTTATCAAAAAAACTTCGCCGTATTTCAACAAATAAATATATCTATAATGATCTACAATCTAATAATAATAATAACTTAACTCTGTAATGGTCTAACCATCATCATTTTCTTTTAATAGAACCCTGGAAAATATTTTTTTTTTATATACATAACTTTTATGCTAGAAAAGCTTAAGGTAGCGACATCTATCGACTTGTGGAGAGTTTGATTACAGTGAATTATAATCCAATATTTTTGATTCATAAAAGTCGTTGCAACATAAAACCACGAGATGGCAGTTGGAAGAAGGCGTGCCCTCTTATAAATAAACATCACACGATTGGGTCAAATCAACGAAAGCGTTACCAATCAAACGGGCGTTTTACATAAACAACAATTAGTGGTGACAGGACAAAGGAAATTATTATTTATTAATATATGAATATTAATTATTTATGTGAATCGAAAGGGTTCAGATCGACGGCCTATAAGGTAAACATTCCACCAGAGGACGAACAAGACGAGATAGGTCGTGAACTTTAACAAAAACAATGAGATGGATAACCATTGAAAGTGAAAGCAGAAAGTAAAAATAATACGCAAAATTTTAATTACAAATAAAAAAACTACAAAGAAATGATTTATCCTGCACGGGGAAAGGTGTGTTTGCATTAGAATTTAGACAGAAAGACGTGTCATGTAAGGCTAAGCGGAAAAACAACGAGTTAGAGAAAATAATTCAGAGAACAATAGCTTCAACAGATGAAAAGGGGGAGAAACAAGAATTATACAGTATGGAAACTTCGGCAAACTTAAGAGACGATTTAGGCGGGACTAATGCGAAATAGGAGTACAATTTTCTAATTTCAGGAACGTAGATAATTACAAGGGAGTGAAACTAGACTGATTTTAGGTGATAAAAGGTATTAATTGAGTAGATTCTGGGCATCAGATATTATGAAAATGTAGATGAGAAACGTATCAATCAATTATAAAATTTAAACTGAAGGAATTCAATAGAAATTTTGAGACATATGGACTACTACGTTGAATATATTTTGATACATTTAGGTAAAATTTTGCGGTTGCCGATGCCTATTGTAAACAGGACAGTAAATATTGTGTATTTAAGCGACCAGATGAAAATGAAACTAGGGTAATAAAGAGATATACAAACAATTAAGTTTATACAGGGAGCATAGGGATATTTACTTAAAGAAAAGCAATAAAAAATAATGGGTTTTCGATGAACTTTGATTTATATCGGTTTTTTATAAAAGTAATGGTTATTACCCATAATAAAGAATAAGCTAATGCGATATTTAGTTAGAGTGAAATGGAAAAGTGGGAGTGGTCAGAAAAGCAATAAAAAGCAAGTCGACGAACTGATATCAACCAGGGTTGGGCTGGGGAAATCGCAGGTAAAAATACCAATAAATTAATACATAAAATTATTAAAGGTAGTGAAAAATCAATTAAGGATGATATCAATCGACCCGGATGAAAGTATAAGCAGACGACAGGTACATGCAAAAGAGGTAATGCAGTGAGACCAGGAAGAAGCGGTGCAACACATTGAAAAACCATTCTGGAAAGGTATATTTATTAACTTAGGCAGGTGAGGTGGGGAAGTAATTATAAAGTGTTTACACCAATATCAGGATCAATTGAGAATTGCACGAAAAGATGCGTTAATCGAATATTCACATGTTAGATCAGAGAAAAACCATGTTACCATCGGAAAATTCACAAATAAAAAGATATCGCATATCAAGATAACCAGGGACTAAGGGAATTTCTAAATTGAACGATGTGAAGAAGGCACAACTTTAAATAAATTTCAATAGGGACATAATAGTTATATTTACGAGATACCCGAGTTCATAGACGACAAAAGGATTAGCGATAGATAATATTTTCAGAAAGAAAAACATGAATCGAAATTTCCAATTCTAGAACAAGGAACAGCAGGGCGCTCTAAAGGAATTAACTAAATTCGATCCTGGCCAGCGTGAGAGAAAGAAACAGCTGCGGGGGTGTTTCTGGTGTTATCTAAATATTTACATTGAAGAATTACATTCGAAATTAGTGTTACTTACATATAGGTTTACGAGTTGATAAAGAACATAATTTAATGAAGGTGTGGAATGCAGTTAGGACCTTTTGGTTTTAATCTGGATATAAAAGACGATGTAAGGGAGAATACGGGAGTTCGTCACGAGATACGCCGGAAGAATTAATTACGTGTGGACCGATTTTAAGTAATTGTTTGGTTTTTTCTGGACTTAGAAAATTTCATTTGATTTGATCTTACAATTAAATAAAGTGTTTGAATAAATTCTCTTAAATAGTTTGATTTAATTCAATAATAGTTTGTTTTAATTCAATAATAGTTTAATAAATATTGGAGTTTTCTAAAATTCATTATACTTAAATTGATATAAAAAAAGTGACCCAGTGAATAAAATATTTGTGTTCAAATTAATATTAAAATTTTCTTAAAGACAGTTCGTCTCGAGTTGATACGTCGTCAATTGCGTGCGGAGTGATTAAGAAGTGTTTTTCTGGACTTCAAAAATTTCGTCTTATAATAAATAAAGTGTTTTGTGTGTTCAAATTAATATTATATTAAAATAAATTCTCTTGTTGATCTAATTCAATAATAGTTTTCATAAATAGTGAAATTTCCTAAAAATTAATAATACTTAAATTACGTTGAAGATTCTAAAAGTTGCAATTAAAGTTGATAACAATATATTTGATTTTATTTTCTCAAAACTATTAGTGCAATGTGATAATAATAATAATTTAATAAATATTGAAAATTTCTAAAATTAATAAAGTTATTTGTTTAAAGATTTTTAAAAATTGCTTCTGTGAATTAATTAAAATTGGTTAAATGAAATGTGATTTAATTCATATTTTGTGTTGAACTGAATTTATTGCGAGTTGTGACAAAAATTAAATATAATTGCGTTTAAAATTTTCTTGAAGGAATTTTCAATCTAAAAATTAATAGTAAAATGAGGAGTTTGAAACAGTGAGATAAGTGCTCGACGTTTGAAAACAGCTGAGTCTTAGTTTCATATAATTCATTTTTAATACCTAGAGTGGGATTAATTTCGTCAAAAAAAAATAATAAAGTTCTAAAATATTACCAAGCGTTCGGTTTACGGATTTAATTAATGGTTTGTAGAGAGAATTACGTGAGTGCAAAAACAATAAAAATTTTAAAGTCATGAAGAATTAATGACTAAAATAGGTAAACTAAATCTAATAATTTTAACTTATTTCGGTAGACTTGGCAAAGATTTAATAAACTTGTTAAAATATTCAAAATTTGAAGACAGATTAGAATTGGTTTTAGACAAAGTATATGTAACGGAAAATATTCAAATTCAAATAATTCGTTGGAAATAGAATTGGTAAAATCGAATTTATTCCGAACGTCAAAGTGAAAAAAAAAATAGGAAAATAAAACAACAAAATTAAATATTATCTAATAATATTTGGATTTAGGGATCATTAAATTTGAAAAAAATTGTACAAATCGGTAGATCACGAATTGAAATTAGGTAACACTAGATTGTTATTAAGTAGATATTTCTAAATTAGATTAAACATACCAGGCAGGGAAGTTCAACATTTTCCGAATTTCATAAATGACGTGTATGACCCGTTTGGAAAAATTATGAAATTTGTCGGAGTTCAGGTGAGTCAGCCAATTTAATATTAAAGTTTTCAGGTTCCCCGGGAAGGAGAGGATGGAGACATGAATTATATTTCTAATGATGTATAAGTACATATGTTGTATATATGTATGTATATATATTTATGTCTGATGTTTAATATATAGGTCAATACTATACGACCGTTATCTATTATGAATAAATGTTTTGTATACTTGATCAAAGCCGTTCTAATCAAATATTTGTGTTCAAAAACATTTTAAGGTACCCAAGCGGTACATCTACCTTCATAAAATATTTTACGATAACCTCTCTTTTCGCATTGAATTATAATTAAACGAGTACTATAGATAATTCAATTGTCTCACTCATTACCAGTACTTGACTTTTAAATATTCAAAAATACCTATTTTTACATAAATACATTTAGGTATTTATAATAATTTCCGGTAGATATCTACCTGTATAATTGTCTTTATCGAGTTAATTCATAGTCAACAACTTCAGAACATCTTTTATTGGTATTTCACTGTGTAGTGAAATAACTTCGGCTAAAAACTCGGCCTTTACTAAAGGCATATATATGTATAAAATGTATAATGTATCTATCAAATATATATATGGCCGTTATTTATTTTATGTTTATTTATATACAATGTTTAATATATATATATAAAACCATTTATTATATTTATGTATATTTCCTATAAAAACTATTTATTTTATTAATATATATTTTCCCTAACATATAAATTCGAAAACTAACGTTACTAATTATCAACATCCCAAACGATTTTTATTAATTCAAAGATCGTTATCATTATAAAATAAACCAATAAATCCAAATTGTTATGCTTCCTGACGGGGGTCTCTGACACTTAAATATACAGTCGCATATCTCAATGACCTTCATCTTCGACTGTTATTAAAACTAGGTCAACATTCCAAACCACACCCTCCTTTTATCGAAGTATGTAGATACGTATAAGTTTGTATATATATTCGAATTTCAGTACATCTTACGAAGAATGGGTACTTTAACAAAAGTCGACATTTAATTGAAAAATAACTATCATCTTTTGCGATGAATTATCATCTTTTAGTGAACACGTACTTGTAGTTTGCGTACATAAATATTTTTATAGCGCCATTTTCATGGAAAGATTCAATTCAAAGGCGCCCCACATCCGTTCGAACATATTGACGAGTTCAACAGAAAAAACAAAACCCACATTATTAAAAATATCAAAATAAGCATAATCATTCGTCGACAATACGTTCCCAAGTTATGTTATAAAATTAATTTTATCTTCGACTTAGGTTTTCAAGGTTCAGGCCTTGCAAATTTCGGGCTTTTTGGAGTCCTACCTTTTCTCCAAACAAAAATCAATCTACAGTTAAATTCAAACTACATGAGATAGCAGGGTCTCATTAAATCAACCTGTCAACCAAACCAAAAGTAATGTATTACGTGTATTGTATTATCACTTTCATGTATGTTAATATGTAGTATATCTGAATATCTGGCACAGATTCACGACCTGTGTTGGAGATGTCAGATCCACAATTTTCTGGGAAAACTGGAGTATTGTGGATTATAAAAACTCGTATTGTTTACATATATTTATAATTTGTACCTATCGATTGGGCAGAAATAATTGCTGATTTAAGCGTGGTTATCTCTGAACTCTTGATGCGGGGGACGGCCTTTCAACCCGGACTTTGCAAAAAAATCGCAAGTATCTAATGCTGTTTGACGAGGAGACGGAACCGGTTTGATCTCCTTTAAATGTAACTGTCGGGAGGACGGGAATTCGGAGGGTCTCGGACCCATGGATAAGGAAGGTGCTCTTTCCGTCGCGTTACAGGGGATGATCAGTAGCGCACGAACTGAAAATTGAAGAGGTTACGTATACCGTCTGGTCAGGCTGTACGTCTGTGAGGAGAGGGTTACCAACCGGAAACGTGGCCATCTGAGTACTTTAGGGGTAGGTCTGGAGCCGAATTAATTGCAGCAAAACAAGCCGTATTCGATCACTCGTCATAACAACAGCTGTGAAAACTAAAACCTAATCATGTAATTTTTCCAAATTTAGGAGAGGATGGAGATGGCGCCAAAACAAGTAAAACTGTACCTTTTAACCATGAAATTTATTGAAACTAATCCATGTAGAATAACTCTTAGTACGATGAGGAAAGGCGATAATACTGTGATCATTACATTTATGTATACCAAATTTAAAATCGAAACTACGTCGTATTATATAGATCAGGAATAGTGCAATTAGTATAGCCCAGAAGCTAAGTTTTCCCATTGAAACTCACGATAGAAAAAAAAATAGAAAATTTAGGGGTAAAGTTAGGAAAATGCTAGTCTTCCTATAGGAAATTAACGTATATTGCATAGTAGGATAATAGTAGAGAGATTCAGAACATTAAAGTCTAAGATAGGGGTAATGTTAGGAATATGAATTCTGTCAATGGTATTTATTTATTTTTATTTTTATTTATTTTATTTTATTTGCGAGAGTCTGCCTACGCTACAAAGAATAGGGGTTACCACAAATAAGACCTTGTTTTCCCAATAGTCCGAAACAAAAATCAAACACAACGTGGATTCCGGGAAAGCTTAGCCAATTGACCACATTGGAGTGCGAAAATTTCCGTGAAAATTATGAAAATCGGAAACACTCGAATGTTAGCATAGGGCTAGACGTTACACGCTGGCCAAGGAGGAGAAAAACCTCCAATTGAAAGGAAAACTACAAAGAGTTTTCCGATCACATTAGTTAGGAAAATTTAAGGCAGCAGTAGAGGAGTCATCTTAAATCGGTGGCGCGAACGGAAGTCTATTGCTAAATTAAATCATAAACGAAGGAAGGGCGGGCCATCACATCTTTAAAGGCCAGTGGTGGGGGGGCCATCTCAACTCCCAAATGGCGCAGAATTTTGTATATTAGTGAATTTTCTTCCTTGTGCACAACAAAACTCCCATCAGAAATAAAACCAGCTTTTTATACCAATAATAATTTAGGCAAACTTTTAATTAATTGTAAAGACAAAGAAGATACATTAAGCCATTCTGGCATCTATAAACTTAATTGTAACGATTGCCCGGCAATTTATATAGGTAAAACCGCGAGAAACGTAAACATTAGAGTCAAAGAACATATTAGATGTATAGGTTTTTCAGAATTCGCCGAACATTTAATTAATACTAACCATAATTTTGATAAAAGTACAGGAGTACAATTAATACATAAAAATAGTATAGGCTTGCGCCTTAATAACTTAGAAGCATTAGAAATATCAAAATCAAATAAAAATAATATATGCCAAATTAATAAATAAACAATTAGATTTAACCCGAAGCCCGATTTTAAGGATGTTCCCTTTCTTCCCCTCCCCTCCCCCTACCTCTCTATTGGAATCGGTAACATGACATGTATTTAGCCTGAGATTTTTTGTGTTTCTGAATGGTTTAGTTTTCCATTAACATTTTTATATAATAGTAAAGTTGCGTGGTACAAGAACAGAATGTAAAATTCTCTTACTTTAAAATGTTTAGGATATAAAATTCTGGATGATGTCTTTAAAAACTCCGTAAGAACTGTTATTATTTAGTTTAAAAAACAGTTAAATGATTTTTTTAAATTATTCTAAGTAATTATTATTACAGATGTTTAGCATCTTTAAGATTATTATAAATATTAGTTTTTGTGCAATTTAAATAAATTATTTATGACTTTTATAAGTTCCACCTCATTCTATTATTTCATATTGATTTATGGGTTGACAGAAAACAAAGTAGATCATTGTAGGTAGTTATTCGTTCTGATATCTATTTTGAATGTATCTACGGGTTCTGGGGGATCTTAGATATAAATATACTTTTGACGGAAATAAAACTTTAGGCAGTCAAACCAAAAAAAATGCTTTACATACGGATACAAGCCAAAATCACTGAGGAAATTTTTTGAAGTTTTTTTATTGTTATCAGTAATCGAATTCGTATCTTTTGAAACCTTTTACATATCCCCAACAAAAAGGTGTGACGGCCATCCTGCTGGGGATGGTGTCTGTAGTCAGTGTACTGTGCAGACTGCAAGAATATAATGCGTTCAGTTCTCGCAACAATTCTGACACTATGACAAGGGTCTTTTTTCCAGTCGCCTTAATGAGCAATCACGGGGATGTTTTTGTGGTGTGAAATTCTCTTGTGTTTTGTGGTTATACTAATTACTAGCTTGACTTCCCGGCGTCATCAGCCAATTTATTTATTTTTTATTATTTTTCTCTAATTTAAACATTTAGAACATAGAAAAGCGTCTCGTCATAATTTTAGACAACTAAATAAATTTCTCAAAAAGGTAAAGATGAATAGTTTTGGCTGCTTCGGACAAACATAGACTACTTTAATGCTAATAAAAAATATTTATTATGCCGCTGTAGTACATTAGTCCAATGTAAGCTGTAGTTTTTTTTATGTGATTATTGCACAAAAGTCCCAACTACTACCGACTGATAGAAGCTATTTTTTTATACTAATTAAATTTGAAATAACACATTCAATAAAATTTATTTGCGCACGCTAGGGTACGAACCCATAGTGTTTGTGGTATTCTCATTTAAACCGTTGCTCACTTGGTTTACTCCCTTCTTCCTTTCCACAGTCAATAGGGTCTGAATCGCAATGAATGCGTCTTGGCCATCCCAGCAATTAATTAAGAGCTGGATTCGCTTTGCAATGTATTGATCCGGGATAGTTTAATCAAAATGCCAACACACACTATTTCCCGAAATGGTGGAATTAAATGCAGTTTTCTCAAGCAATTCAGTTAATCAAATACGATTCATAAACACATGCGCCACCTTCTTACTATGCAAATAATATAATATAATTAATATTTTACGTAATTTCATTTTTTTATGCCTTTCCATTTTCTTGATTTTATTATATTAATAATAAAAACAATTTCTATTGTAAATTTCTAATATAAATTTATTATGTAATAATACTTTTTTAAAATTATTTTTATATTTTAAATCAATAATACTACCTACTTTCACCCTTATTTTTATTTTTTTGTTTATGTTTGTAATTTGTCTATTTACTTATTATTTTTCTGTACTTATTTTTAATACATTGTTTATTCTGGTGAGGAGAGCTTTGCTTCTGAAACATATTTATATATTAAAAACAGTGGTTTAAATAAAGTTATTTTATTTTTTTTATTTTATTAATATTTAATAATTTGGTAGAAGTTTTACAGCATAGTACCAAGTACCACTATTGGTACGATTCCCAAACAAACAAAGATGTTTAAATGTTGATGGCAAAATAATGTCATAAAAAAAAGTTCAAATATTTAACATAGTTTAATTTAATTTAATATTTTACATTTAATTATGAAGAAACACAAAAAATATCGGCTATGGCTTTTTGTAATAAGATTTTAAATGAATTTACGGAATTTTATAAAAGTGCAATATTGTGATGTTTACTTATTTCATTATTCAATCTTGATATTCTTGATTAAAAAAATTATAATATCCTCTATTATTCAGGTGTATGTCTGTTCAGAACAAAATCAAAATTTCTCGCATATCTTGCTTTAATGTGTAGTTTGATCTTACTCACTAAGTTACTATCAACTAGATTATTAATTATTTTGAAATACAAAGTCAAATCAATTAATATTCTTCTACACAGATGTAGGCTCTCAAATTTGAAATAGTTAAGTCTCTGCTTATAGCCTTTTAGTTTACTACGTCTACGGTGAACTCCCGATCGATATGGCAAGATTCGCAAGAATTTCTTCTGAACGGATTCAATTCTATTTATATTTGTCGTTTTTATATTTTATTTTATTTTACTATATCTTTTTCCAAATCTCTGTTTTTTTTTTCAGCGGTTAAGTAACTTTGTATTTGTTTTAAAGTATTTTTATTTATATTTAAATTATTTATTTTTATAAAATTAAAGAAAGTCTTTAAACCACTAACATATTTTTTAATTAAGGTATACATAGGAAAGACTTCAATAAATTTTAGTATTAGAGTTAAGGAACACCTAAGGTGTTGAAATAGTAATAATTATTCTGAATCTGCAAATCATATTTTGGAAACCAATCATTCTTTTCATATAAATATAGGTTTAAAATTTTTTTAATACAAATACAATTTAACCGGTTTACAATTAAACAAATTTGAAATTTTAGAAATCAGAAAAAGTGTTCAAATACTCAATTAAATATAATGAATAATCTTTTTTTTAAATAGCTATTACATTAATTTATTTTCATATTAATATTAATTTTTTGTTTATGTTTATAATTGGTATATTCTTACATTATTGTGTTCTATGTTTATCATTTGTCTATACTTGACATTATTATTTTTTAGAATTATGTTTATTCCCGATGAGGAAAGTAAGTAATTAAAAATTACTTTGTATTCACCACTTTATTAATATATACATATCAACATGTTTCGAAATCGAAGCTTTCCTCATCAGCAATATACAGAATACTCATGAGGAAAGCATCGCTTTCGAAACATGTTGATATGTACATATTAATAAAGTTGTGATTACAAAGTAATTTTAATTCGTTCATTTTTTTATTTTTTTTATTGTCTGCTTCTGGAAAATAATATAAAGTCTTATGATTAATCATTATTATTGTGTTAATGACATTGAAAAACGAGTCGAAGCGTGACTTAATTTTATCTGATTATTGTATTTATATATCATACTTGGATTTTCCACATTGAGAACAATACCCTTTATTATCTATGACATCTTCAATGACATCGATAAAAGAAATATATTAATTGGATATTTTGTATGTTTTCCTGTCTTATTAAGTTCAGAATTTTGTTGAATTACTTTTAATTAAATTCATTTTAAAAGTTAGTACCCTGGATGATGGAATAGACAGGGCACTCTACGGCCCAAGCTGTTTAATTGAGATTGTTAATAGGACTTGTAGGATGTGCTTGTTATTGACGACCCCTTGATTAAATTTAATTTATATTATTTAGTAAGTAACAAATAATAGATATGGTCAACTGCACGGAATATACAAATACAAAAAAAAAAAACAGTAATTGCATACATCCTCAACAATTATTAATAAGATATGTGTCTATAGCATAGACGGCCAAAGCGTAAACCGCGGTCAACTAGTCGATCACGTGTAACTATTTAGTCGCCCGCCTGTCGATATGTACACATCTCTGACGCCCGTCCTACACAGCTTGTGAGACAAATCGTGCGACAGAAACAACGGTCTACAATCTCGAAGTTAGCCGATTATCGAAGACGGTCTCTCTAAAATCCGACGGGTAAAACAAGAGTTGACTTGAAATTTCACTTTTTGGATTTTTTAAGTCCCATTTCGCTATAATCGGCCACCTTCGACTATACATGAAGTGTCATCACTCATCACCTCATCGGTGGTTATTTAATACGGTTAAATTACAACGTGTTTCTATCAATCATAAGGAAAATTACCAGTAGTGACAGTAGCCATCATTTCATGTAAATTTCTGTTTTTTTCCATGCTCTTTTATTTTATTTTTTTACCCACTATTATTGTTACCGAATAATTTTATTTTATTTTTTTTTTTTTACCCACAATGAGTCACTCGACCACAAGTTCCAAGAAGTCGAAAATATATCATTATAATGATGAACGGGAAAAGGAGTTTTTTTTTTCACAATGAAAAAGGATACATGTATTTCCATTATTTGTCTTTCAAGCGTATCACTTCCAAAAAGGGGCAATGTTGAAAGACACTTTAGAACAGTCCATAAACAATATGAGAATAATTATCCACTTGGCACCGAATTACGGAAAGCAAAAGTGAAACAATTAAATATGCAACAGTCATTTCTTGCAAGATCAAGTAAGAAGTCGAAAACAGCCACCATGGCTTCATTAAAGGTAGCTGAAATTTTAATAAAATATAAGAAACCCTTTGAAGACGGTGAAATATGGAAGGAGAGTTTTATTAAAGAAGGAGAAATATTGTTTAAAAAATTTAACATTAAATCTGAAATAATCGCTTCAATAAAAGGAGAAACTGGCACACTGTCGAGAAACACCGTTATGTTATAACAGAAGCGATGAGTTAAAATTTAGAAGAGATTCTGAAAGAAAATATTAATAAATGCAGGTTCCTATCCTTACAATTCGACGAGTCAACGGATGTCACTGATACCGCACAGTTTGTTTATTTATTCGAATGCGTTTTGAAGATATGTCTGTTAGAGAAGAACTGCTAACAATTTTACCAATGAGCGGACCAACGAGAGGTTTATATATATAATTCGTTTAAGTCTTGTATCACTAAAACAGAATTTCCAAAACATAAACCTGTATCGGTTACGACTAATGGAGTTCTTTCTATGGTTGGGAATCATAATGGATTTATAGCAATTTGTAAAAGTGATGTTAATATTCCAAGTTTCACCAACTATCATTGCATTATCCATCAGCAGGCATTGTGCTCAAAAATATTAAATTCAGATGTGATGAATTTAGCACTCAAAATAGTTAATTCTATTGGTGGAAGCAGTTTTCAAAGACGCAGATTCAGAGCAATACTAAAGGAATGTGAATCTGACATCGGGGAAGTACTATTACACACTGATGTAAGGTAGCTAAGCGATGCAAATAGAAGATTTAAAGATATTTTAAAAATAGAAGATATAATATTCATGTCATTCCCATTCAATGGTGAAATAAAAATAGAAGAAATATGTATAAAATTAACTTTAAATGCGATATACTCGTATTTTTGAAATCAAGGGCCTCGTCTCAAAATAGTTATTGGAATTTACTTTGTGAAGAAAAATATCCATGTTTATGTAGATGTGCAGCATATTTAACTATCTTTTTCGGTTCTACCTACCTCTGCGAAACAACATTTTCTGCCATGATTGCAATCAAAACAAAACATCGCTCCCGTTTGACAGATAACCATTTGACAGCATGTTTACGAAGAGCTATAAGGACATATCAACCACAATATGAAAAGCTTGACGAAAATATCCAATGCCATGTCTCCAGCGCGTCCTCTGATACGAAATAAAAATAATAGTTAATATGTATTTACAATAACATTATTCGGATTAATAATAAAAATAATAAAATAACGTATTGTTTTATTTATAAACTAATTAGTTTTTTAAGAAAAATCATTATTTTCTCTTATTAGAAAAACTTGATATTGAATATGTATTATTATCTATGTTTATTTTAAGATTAAACTTATTTTTGGCTATAAATTATTATTTTTCTTATAATCACCTAACACACACGATGTTGGTAGACCGCCGTCTATAATTTAAAAAATAGTCGATCGTGGTGGTAAAAAGTTTGGCCACCCCTGGTCTATAGTATAAGTATCAGTGAATGTGACGCGTGTTTTGTATATTGCTAATTATTTGGAATGGTACTTACACGATGATATTGCTGAATTTGTGCATGAGACAAATTAAATATTTAGTTGTTGTATTTCGTGAAGACTATCTATTTCATCCGTATACCTACTGTGATGTGTTTTGCACCTGTGTCACTATTGGAATTTGAACAAAATCTGTAAAAGTCCATATTGGGCGTAAACAATATAATAAATAAATATTTTTATAAACAATAATTATTAGCCTGAAAGACTAATCCAAATTGAAAAAAACCTTTCCGAGCAAAGATAAATGTCGCCGACAGGACTCGAGCCTGCACCCTTCTGATGTCCGGTCAGATGCTCTACCGTTGAGCTACGTCGGCTTATCGCAAACCCGCCAAGTTAATCAATATATACTAGTGTTTCATTCAATAATTACTGTTTTTATTATATTTTCACCTGTAAACAACCAACTTTATTAGTATGAGAAAGGCTTGTAACGGCTAAATCCCTCAAATAGTTGGCGTCGAGACAAATTATGTCTACATTTTATAGGTGAAAATTGCTTTGACTTGTCAAATATTTATTAATTGTTAAACTAAAGTTCTTAAAAACTTAAGACAAGATTTTTGTGCATAGCGCAAAGGGTAACAATTATTTTTATAAACAATAATTATTAGCCTGAAACACTAATCCAAATTGAAAAAAAACCTTTCCGAGCAAAGATAAATGTCGCCGACAGGACTCGAACCTGCACCAAGCCTTTACACAAAATATAATAAAAACAGTAATTATTGAATGAAACACAAGTATATATTGATTAACTTGGCGGGTTTGCGATAAGCCGACGTAGCTCAACGGTAGAGCATCTGACCGGACATCAGAAGGGTGCAGGCTCGAGTCCTGTCGGCGACATTTATCTTTGCTCGGAAAGGTTTTTTTCAATTTGGATGAGTGTTTCAGGCTAATAATTATTGTTTATAAAAATAATTGTTACCCTTTGCGCTATGCACAAAAATCTTGTCTTAAGTTTTTAAGAACTTTAGTTTATCAATTAATAATAAATAAATAATTAAATTAAGGTAAAATCGCTTTGTGGCATCATTGAATGGTAAGAATTTTTTTCGTTTGAATCACTATTTAATAAATAAATTTCAACGTGTTTTCAAACCAACGGTTCCCTCATTAGGAGACACAGTACAATGAAAAAAAAATAACATCAGCATAGATAAATTATAAAAATAGGCAAAAAATAAAAACAAGTGATGAGAAATAAAATAAATTAATGTATTTGTGTTAGAAATTAGTATTTTATAATAATTTTATTTATTTACATAATTATTTTTACAATCATTTCATTTATTTATATAATTATTTTTACAATCATTTTATTTATTTTTGCAATAATTTTATTTAATTTTGCAATAATTTTATTTATTTTTGCAATAATTTTATTTAATTTTGCAATAATTTTATTTAGTCATATAATTATTTTTAGAATCATTTTATTTATTTATTTATATAAATATTTTTACAATAATTTTAAATATTTATTTATGTAATTATTTTTGCAATAATACTCAATTTCTTACCTTATCTTATCACTAATTATTTTTTTATCTATGTTTATAACTCTATGTTTGCATCATTGTTTTTCAGTGTACTTTGTAACCTGATAAGGAAACCATTAGTTTCGATACATTTTAATCCGTATTTTTTTTAATAGTGATTTAAACAAAAATAATTCTTAATAATTTATATACCATTATCGTTTATGTAATAAAGGAAATATATTGAATAACCCGAATCTTAACAGCTATTTAAAACCCTTCATATCCCCAAACATTTGTTATTAAATATTTCGGTATTGTTATGTATCCTTCAAACAGTATTAACAATATAAATTTGTTTTTCAGTTAGAGGCTAATAAAACAAGTAAATAAGATAAAAACGACGAGACGGGTGGGGAAGCCGTGGCTCAGTGGATTAGAGCGCAAGGTTTCAGATAGATCATAGGGTCCTGGGTTCGAATTTCAGCTGCTACCGTTGCCTTTCTGTTTTCTGTATTTTTTCGGTTTCGTGTTGCATTTTGAGAGTTGTTAATATTATCTGCAATGATTTAAAATATATTACGATGAAGTTTATAAGCTTCAATAAGTTATTACAAAATTTAATAAAATAAGTTTCCTTTAACGGAAAAAAACACGTTTCGTACCATTTTATATATTATGGTGTACTATATTGCCTACATTGACTACATGGACTATATGGCATTGCATAACCTTTGCATTTAGCCCGGAATAAAAATATTATTATTAAAAAGTATTTTAGTAACCTGCTACTTCTTTAACGTTCTTTTACGATAATTTTCTTTCATCTCCATACAATAATGAATATTTTCAATTAAATAAAACAATTTAAATTATGCTTTGGTTAATTTATAATAAAAAATATTTTTTGGAGGTTTTCGTACAAGTTGGGTGGCCGATTTGATTCAGTGTCCCGGATTTTTGATTTGGCTCTAACAACTCAGAAAGCGTGTTACTTTTCAGACCTGCAGTAATTCTCCAATTCATGATATTTTATTTTGTATTATTATTTAACATTAATGTAAGAAAAAAATTAACCAAAAAAAGAGATTAAAAAGAATTAAAGTCTTTATGATTTTGAATTACTATTGTAATTGTTTGTTCGCTATAGGCATCTTATATCGCTAATAAATTATTGAGTATAGTTCAATCACAGTCTGGGGATTTCTTCCCTCTTTGTCGCAGACTAATCGATTTGCCTTTTTTTATATTTCCCCCTGACAGAATTACGCTATAAACAAAAACTCATTCGAAATGTTCCAAAGCAATGAGGAGCACACTTCAGTAATCGCCTAACTAGAAGTAGGAAGCCAAAAGAAAACAATCGAGATATTCCGAGAGGCTCGTGACTCGTGAGGGCGCCTCCACGTGGAGTGCCCGCGCCGTGTTTTAATGAGGCGCAACACGTAATCATCAAACCAGTACGGCCCTTCGATCGCTCCGCGCGAACGCAAATGGTTTCCTCGTTCCCTCTGAGGAAATGAACAAAAACAAAAGATTTTTCTCTCCAACGTTACACGGAGTAATTTGGATATGATTATGAAAGCTTATTTGTCTAGCTATTTCATTGGAAGAATGTGCAGCAATTGGGTGAACTTTTGGTCTCGGGTCTAAGTACTCGTATGATTAGAGCAACATTGGTATTTCTCATGAGTACAGTTTACAATTTGGAATTATCCCCAAAAATAATCGGAATAATATCATGTAATACTTTCACTGATTTTCATAGTTTGGTGGGCATTTCTCTACATGAGGGAGTGCGGTCAAAATCCAATGAACTTCCTGCTAAAAATGCTTGGCTTTTACTCCGTGAAGCTCAAAAGGAAGGGGTATGTCGCCACCCACTTCAGACCGCTGCGGGGATGTGTCGAAAACTTCGATAATAGAAAGAATACTGTCTCAGTATTGCTGAAGACCAGCACATGTTTTCTCTTCATGCCTGTAGGACCAATGGTTCTACAGGTAGGAACACCTTCTGCAGTAAAGTTGTTGAATAAAATCGCCGCTGATATCAACATGGTTCACAGGGCAAATCCTATTGATTTTTTAAGCAATCTCATCGTATTAACCTGTTCTTCACCATAGCCTTCATTAGTTGGTAAATCATATCATAATATCAGAACCGTTAATCTTTAATAGTTAAAAAAAAATCTTTGATCCATTAAAAAATGAATGTGTTGGTAAATTAATTTTTACTTTTTGGTATAAATTCTACCTTTCATTGCTATACTAAACTAAATAGAATACACACCAAAATGAAAAATATACAAATATCAGTAATACACTTTTGTACTAATACAAATCAAATAGGTACTGGCCAAAATCTACAGCTTTCAGGAATCATTCGGCAACAAGCTGAATATTATATTGTTGAAGTTCTTCGGAAACAGTGTCACTTTTAACATAAGGGTCGATGCTATGAATATTTTTAATCTTCCTGTATTCTACCTTTATGCGATTTAATATATATACGTAAGCCATCCTACCCGCTTCGACCTATTTATGTACTTTTTTTTTTAATTGAACCTTTGTAGAACTTCTAACGTCAGCAAAGAAAACTGTTTTTTTTTTTTTTAGTATTCAAATAATATTTTAATTAAGCATTTCATTTTAAGTCAAAAAGTTAATAATGACAGTAAAATTAGTTTTTCGATATCTCCAAAAATTACAAAGCTTTGAGTTCTCAAAGTGAACTTGCAGCTATTACTACTGCGTCAGTCATTCTATGGCCAGCCGGCGAGATTCCCGGAAAATATCAACATCTTGACGGCTTACATCTTCCGTATTACTTACTCAGTATTTCCCAAAAATTCTAATACATAGTTTTGTCCTCGGTAATTTTTTTTGACATTAACTTCACACAGGAGGCCCTGAGGAAAATAATTACACTCATGGCCTATGTCATCTTTGAGAATGCTACGTGGAGGGTTTTTTTTTAGGAGAAGTAAAAGTGAAGGGTCTTGTAGAGACCCTCGTTGTAGGAGGTAGAAAACACAGATGCCGGCAAGTCGTTCCACAGACGGGCTGTTGAACTCAAGAACAAGTCGTAGAAACAACCTGTTCTCATGTGACTAATGTCGACCGTGACCATGCGTACTAGGCGGTCGTTCGGCGCGTTTCCGAACTATGCACAGGTGCCGCAGGAATCGGTGACGCTAGTTCCTCAAAGCATTTTCTATTGGATTACCGGTAGAACGAGGATTGCCTTCCCACCTGGCACCTGTGCTCTACTGTTCGCAAACAGTTTGTTAAGATTGGGGAATCTATCAAACGGACCGCCAGTTTCTGCAAAGTTATGGGTTATTTTCAGGTATTCTGAGGCTGCAGACCAGAGGTGGCTACCAAATTACCTGTTGTGTACTATAAAAGTATTTGCGGGCTATGTACAATACGCCCAGCTTCTGAAAGGTTAACTTGACTCTGGCTTCGATGAAGCCCCCGTGCCTGCGCTGTTCACTTAAAGTTACACCAAGCATTTCAATAGAGGGCATGTTGGGAAGATTGATTCCGTTGAAGGAGACTAGATTGTCATTTCGATCCCTTTTGGACGGAATCAAACATGATTGGGTCTTTGAAACATTAAATTCGACTAGACTCCTAGAGGAAACTATCTCGTGGTAACCGTTCATTCTCTGTTTTAAAGTCCTCCGAGCCATTTGGCGTTTGTGTGCCATTTGGAGAATACTCTAATTAATATGTTTCATGAAAAATCGGCATAGGAGACAACCTCATTATCAAGTAAAATAATGAAGAAAAAGCATTTAATATTTGATATGTATAATTCTATAATATAACATATTATATTATAATGCTTGAACTGCTCCCATTTTCGTGATTTTTTTTAAAAACTTTATATCTTCTTTTACACACATATTCATACGTTTTACAGTAGAGAAAACATTAAAATGATACAGAAGTTATTGGTTTTGTAAAATTAAAGCAAGACAGTATTTCCTATTTTTTGTGGTAACCCTGATAACAATACGCAAGAAGATTTAAATCTAAGCGTAAAGTTTATCGTGGCAAGTAAGATAAAGATTTTTTATGAAAAAAAATATACATTTAAAAATATTGTAGATAAATTAGTTTGTAAATAACTACTGACGTGTTGATTTCCTACCTCCAATTGGTAAAGACATCAAGTGCTGTAAAACAGATATTATAATGTAACTTCTCGTCAGGAAGGCATTTATCATTAAATGATTATTATTAAGTTAATTAGAAATAAAAATATGAAACACAACCGGTATACTAGAGTTAGTAATTAATAGAAATTGGTATATATGTATCAGTAATCATTTCGTATTGTTTTAAATCAATCGACAGTAGAACATTGGTGTTGAATTAAGGATGAGAGAATATACATATTATCCGATTTTACATCCATCCTTGTTCTCAAAAGGAATGCTCGATTTTTACACCAGCCGAAAAATCAAATTAATCTTTGCAACTATATGTAACCTGTACTAGGATACGTCCCTGGCAAATATATTCGTAGAAGAGCTCGTGTAAAACTTCATGTTTCAAAAGTGGTTCAACTGTTTAACGATGCTGCGTTGACCATTGACATTTCGAACGTCACTTTCAGGCAATTTAAAGACTACCATTTGATGCATGTCACAGAGTAAGTATCCTTATAGCAGTTCCCATGTATATTTCTGCCTTACTATGTTTTCCAATTGTGTATAATCATAGTATCACAAAACCTACTGCAACTACTTGCTAATGCATATTGTACCATTTCTCTTTTTTGTGTATTTTCTTCGCTCTACACTTGAAATTTTTTTTTAAATTTGGCGAAATCTTGAGAGTATGATCAGTAAATAAGTCATGGCAGTGTAATAGTTATGTGTGGTTTATAGATTATATTATTCTGTTCTTATCTCCTAGAATTGCGGTACCCGAAGTGGATTCCCTGGATCCCTGGAAACCTATTCTGGTTATTTTTAAGGAAAATTCCTTATTCCTTTCCTTAGGCTTAAAGACTTCTCTCGGATGACAGATGTCAGCTGTCATTCAGGGAATGACATCTATTAAAAATATCAATATTTACGTAGTTTTAACAAGAGAAAAACTCAATATTAAGTATGTGACTAATGTAACAAACAACGTTAATTATAGGTTAACAATGTAACAAGTAAAAACATTGCACAACGACAGGCGGCGGCATAGATATACCATGGCGGCAAATATCACTTTTAGAAGTGGTGACAGAATAAATGGTCATTACTATCTTGTGGGGCCAGTACCTTTTTACATAACGTAATTCTTCGTTAATAGGTATATTTATGCTGTATAAAAATAGAAAAGATTAAAATGGATTATAATATAATATAATTGATTTTAAAAGTTATGGTTCAGAATTTTGTTTCATCAATTTGTGTTTTCAAATAATCTCTCAACAATCTGTTTAAGATATTTTTTTCTATGCTTCTTCAGAATTTAGCAATTAAGAGGAACGGCTGCGCGCCCTGTTTCATACAAAATCTAATTTTGGATTTAAGGCCAAGCCAAACTGAATTATCTCATTTTTAAATTAAAGGTAAAGTAAATATCTGGTACGAATTAGAAGTATTTTATTTATTTTGGTTTTATGAAATATAGACCATTGAAAAAATCAATTTTTCATAATTTTAGAGGCAACTATGAAAATTATTTAGAATTAAAAAAAATTGTACCTCTAATGCGTACTAGATTTTTCTATTCCCTTTGATGATAAAAAAAAGATCATCCGGTTTAGGTGAGTATTTTGTCCTCAAATCCTAAATTATGTTTTGTATGAAACAGGCCACGTAGCCGTTTCTCTTAAGCAAGAAATCTTTAAGCCTAAGAAAAAGGATTAGGAATTTACTTTAAAAGGGACCAGAATATTCCTCCTAGTGGCCTATTCCCGTTCCTTTAAAATAAGATTCCTTATCATTTTCCTTAGGCTTAAAGACATCTTGGTTAACTGCGGATTCGGTTCTCTCAGTGATGACAGCTGTTATTCAGCGAATGACATTAATTAAAAATATCAATATTTTCCTAGTTTTAGCAAGGGAAAAACTCAATATTAAGTATATTACCATGTTACCAACTAGGTTATTATCAATTTTAAACGTTGTTAGCTATTAATCTTAACAATTATAAACGGAACTATAAATGCAGACGGCAAATGTCACTTTTAGAAGTAGTGACAGAATAAAAAGTCATTACTATCTAGTGAAGTGGGTACATTTTTACAAAACGTAATTCTTCGTTAAAAGGCGTATTTATGCTATTTAAAAATAAAATAAAAATGGATTAATATGCATTAGTATATAATGTAACTGTTTTAAATAGTTTTGGTTCAAAACCTCGTGTCACTAGAAGATATTTCATCAATTTATGTTTCCAAATAATCTCTTAACAATCTGCTTGGGATTTTAAGTTAAGCAAGAAGTCTTTAAGCCTGATGAAAAGGATAAGGAATCTTCCTTAAAAAGAACCAGAATAGCGCTCCTGGTTACCTCTCTGCGGAACACGTGTGCACCACGAATGAGCTACCGGGGTTCTGTTTCCCTGGAAACCAACACGACGGGCTATTTTCGAACTGCGTAACGAACCGAAGGTATATCTGAAAGGACAAACTGTTTCTTCATCCGTGAGTCATGTTGAGGTATTACACAACTAACAATGGCTCACGAAATTATCTTCTCTTGCTAATATATTTGGTAATCTAAACTAATTTTCCATGCTTCTACTTAATAACTTCAAAAAGCTGAAGTTTAAAAAATCTCGTTCAGTTAAATAATCATAATACTCGCACTTCGTTAATAATAATAATAGAATAAAATATAAATGAAACTTTGAAAATAAAATAAATAAATTATTAAAACTGATATGACTTTCGAGCGGCTAGAGTAAACCATTAGTCAAAAGCCAACGCAAGGCAATGACATTCAAATTCTTTTTTTAAATAAAAGTTGTCTTTCAGTGGCAACCTATCGGCGCATCAGGATATTTTAAAAAAAATTATCAAACGATTTTTTTTTAAGATTTTAATCTTAAGGAAAAGATTATAATCTTAATCGTTTGATAATTTTAAGATTATAAGAAAATTGATGACAAAGTATGTTATTATCATAATGTATTTTATTTGATATAATATAACCGTGACTAATAAAAATATTTTGATGATTGCGTTAAAATCCAACGGTGAATAATAGGTTAAAATCCAACGGTGGATTCTTCTTAGAAATCATACGATTATGATTTGAATTTTATTCCAAGCAAACATATTCGTATATAGTCTTTTACATATATAGTTAGTTATGTTGCAAAACACATCACATTAGGTTCATAGATAATATGAGTATATCGAACAAATACAGGAATAATATAGGGTAAGTACCATTCTAAGTAATAAGTTCCAGGGGCGAATAATCAAAACACACCCCACATTCACTGTTACTTATACTCTAGACACATATATTAATCATTATTGAGGATGTATGCAATAATCGTTTGTTTGTATTTGTATTCCTAGCAGTTGAAAATGTCTACTATATCTGAATATTTATTACCTACTGTGTGGAGTCTAGGTACCAATGAATGTTTGAATGACTCAGTCCTGAAAATATGGTTACAGTTGAACAAAATTTTAGATCGAGTAGTTCTAGATGAAATTTTAAAAGTAATTAAACTGGCGATATCAGGGCTATCTACTCGTATATAACCATTAACAGTTTTGAAAATGAAAGTTTAGTCAGAGAAAATTCTTTGATAAATCTGATAGTTTTACTAATTTTAGTTCTTTCATTAAGTAATTGTAAGTTATAGTTTCAATAGGTAAACCGAGTTTACAGTTAACATATCTTAGAAATTTATGTTGATTTTTTTCAATGGAGTCGGAATGAATTTTATAGTGAGGGGACCATATAGAAGAAATATATTCGACTTAACTATGAACTAAGGAAGAGTATAATAATTTTAGCGTAATTGTAGTGTATAAAATGGCATATTGCCTTTTTTTTGCAGTTACCTGAAAAATTCAAAGCTCCACGGCTGATGATGAGCTTGAGTTTGCTGTTAGAAATGATCAGCATATTTTTTGCATATTAACAGTCTCGGTTAAACGCCGATTCTAGGCCCGTTTCAGTTTTTGTTAAAAATTTAATCGGCTGTTGAATATAGCGATCATACTTTTTTTACGTGTCAGCTGATTTGCTCAAAAGCTGAAATGGACCGAGAATTGGCATACAGCTGTCAAGCAAAATAATCATCCGTTTTGCTTATCAGATAATTTGATCAAAAGCTGAAATGGGCCGAGAATCGGAAATCAAATATTAAAAATTCAATGTGACGCTGATTGTCGTGATAGTCATCAAATGTGAGTGGGTTAGAAACATCATAAATTTGCTGTCTTTATATTGGCAGCACTCACGTGCAGCTCATAAAGGCTGAAAAGCTGTGCCTACCTTAAGAAATGTTGTAAAATAAAAAAAATGTACAAATTTATGGAGGAAGAAAAATGTTCAGAAACTTATCGTTTTTTTTAAATATTTTTACTTTTTCTTTTTACAATAACCAACGTAAGATAATAACAAAAATGACCTTTCTCATGGCCAGATTACAATCGCAACTACTACAAATACTACAGCCTACCCTTGGTCATAGAGCAATGCACGCCGCTTTTAGCCATCTTTATGATGTTCTTATATTAGACGAAATTATGTAACAAGTTTTCCGGTTGATAGGTGGGGGTGGGGTGAGGGGTAGTTATTGCTGCGTTATTAACACACTTTGAGCGGGCGGCCGCCACACCGTCACAGGTGCGTGCAGCGGGCAAAAACCAGCCGAAAAAGCAATAAAAAATAATTTTACAAAAATCGCTCTTTCTTCTAAACCATCCACTATTTTTTTATGAAATTTCGTGTACGCACTTGTCCAGGAATACATCCAATTGCTAAGGAATTTTAGTGTTACTCTCATTCGGGAAATGATATTGCAATAACATCCTCGGGATTATCTCATTAGAGTAAAGGTCCAATGAATTTATAACATCTCATAAAAATATAATAGGTACTCCTATTCCCAGTACCACGAACAATCTATGAAATTTAACACTATAAAATTGCCATTCTACTCACCCATCAAGAATAATCAAATGTGGAAAGATGACGCATATGATTCACTGAATAATTGACTCCGCACAAATTAATTATTACGCGCATTGAGCATCGCAAAAGTATGTGTGTACGTAAAAGAAACGACGGCTTATCTTATTTTTTTGTATATGTGTGTGTAGTCTGGAAGGTCTTCAAACGTTTAGATTAAATAGTCTCGCGAAATAATTGGGTAACTTTACCTTCCCCGCCTTTAGAGTGGAGCCTGCGTAAAGGGTAATTTTACCCGTCCCGCCGATAAGCACAGGTCGGCCGCGCGGGTAAAAATACCCTCCCCGCTTAAAGTGTGTTAATATATAATAAAATATTTTCTTCGACTAGCATCGGGTACCTAAAAGTTTTCTAAAAAACAAATCAAAAACAATTTTATTTCTTGAGGCACTTGCATCTGGCTGCCATACAATCTTTGAAAGCATTATCGAGAAATAAACAGATTCGGTTTCTCTTAGTGCTTGGATAGAGATGGATTAGAAAAAACTTTGAATCGTTTTGGAATATAAAGATAACTTCTTACAATGCACTAAGCGCTCCTAGCGCTACTAGCGGAAAACCGTCCGGGACCCGTCTATCAAAAACTATAAGATCTGCGACTCTCGAATGGGACGGGCTACATCTCTTCACCTTGCTTGCTTACTAGTGTATCGTTATCCAAGCGTCCTCGGTCTTAAAAAACTATTTATTGTAATTGACTAAATGCATTTTAGTAGAACAGTTTTGTTATAGTACTAACAGATTCCAATTACATAATAACAATTAAATAATATTATGAAAATATCAGCAAGTACAATTTGAGAAATACAAAAACCGTAATACGGTTTTGTTACAGTGAGAATAGACTCTTAATATATTAGTAGCATTTAAGACGATGCAATGGGAAGTAATGCAAAATCATGTGTTTTCGGTTTGAGAATTTGATAACCTGGAAATATCATAGACAATTTAATTACATATTGCAAGACGAACACACCTTGATCTTTCGTTCGATTGTTTTTTTTGGTGTGTATCTTCATAAGCCTAGAAAAAAATAAAGTATCAAATCTGAAAAAAAATAAATTAAAGCGAA
>JAHDVE020006448.1:0-176170 GCA_022606495.2 Halesus radiatus | reverse complement strand
AAATAGTTCACCTAATGAAAGAACTAAACCTAGATGTTAACAGTGAAGATGTTAATGAGATGATTGAATCTCATTTTGAACCCTTGACTAATGAATTTCTAATGGACCGACAAGAGAACGAAAATAGTATACAAATTGAAAGTGAGGAAAAGAACCAGAAGAAAACATCAATACCTTAACAATAAAAAAACATGAACGAAGCTTTTACGCAACTGGAGACATTTTTTAATATTATGAAAGAATGTCATCCCAATGGAGAACACATATCTCAAGTGCGTAGGGCGATCCATAATAGTACTGCATGTTACAGAACTCTCTATGACGAAAAGAAAAAAAGTAGTAAAATACAACTAACCCTTGACAAGTTTATTAAGAGATTATATTTTTTATTTAATATGTACTTAGTTTGTATTTTTTGATAAATAAAAATTTTTAAGTACAATTTTTGGTGTTTTTTTTTTTTTTACATCCCTCTACTTTCGAACATTTAACTTTCGCACACATTTTCAGGAACCAATCATCTGCGAAAGTCGAGGTCCACCTGTATTGTAGACTATCAATAACAACCAAAATGACAATCTAGTCTCCTTTAATGGAAGCAATCTTCCCAACAAGCCATCCATTAATATGCTTAATGTAACCTTAAGTGACCAGCTCAGGTATGGGGCTCCATCGAAGCCAGAGCAAAGTTAGCCTCTCAGAAGCTGGGCGTATTGTACAGAGCCCGCAGATACTTTAATAGTACACAACTGCTGACCCTGTACAAATCGCAAGTGCGCCCCATTGTAGAATTTGGCAGCCACCTCTGGTCGGGAGTCCCAAAATATCTGAAAAAAAAACCTTGACTCTGTGCAGAAACGGGCGGTCCGTTTGATAGATTCGCCTATCTTAACAAATGGGTTGCAATCTTTGGATCACAGACGTCGGGTGGGAATGCTGTCCTTGTTCTACGGTATTTTAATGGAAGATGCTCTGAGGAACTAGCGTCATTGATCCCTTCGGCACCGGTGCATAGTCGGGAAACACGCCAAACGCGCGCCTAACATTTGCACACGGTTGGCATTTGTCACATGAGAACGGGTCGCTTCTACGACTCGTTCTTGTGTTCAACAGCTCGGCTGTGGAATGATCTGCCGGCCTCTGTGTTTCCTCCATCCTATAACATGGGTCTCTTCAAGACCCAAGTTCACTCCTTCCTATCCTCTAAAAGATCCTCCACACAGCATCCCCAAAGATGATATAGGCCTTGAGGGAAATTATTTCCTCCTTGGTCTCCTGTGTGGAGTTACTGTAAAAAAAAAAAAAAACACCTTTCTAAGAGAATCAGCATCTTAGGACGTGTTTACAAATACGAATTACACTAAAACAGATGCATTTGTGCCATATGTCCAGCAATGAAGCAGTTGAAAGATGTCACAATTTTTAACAGTGTTAAGATTATCAAAATTATCAGTACAGACCGCCAAAATTGGAACTGAAAAACGTACTCCTAGTCCAAATATTTACAGTAGTGACGTTCTTGATTGCATGGATAACATTTCACATCCGTAATATAATGCAATTATTTTATACATGAAATGGATTTATTATTATTATATACGTATCTACGAAATGGTCGGGTAAAAACAGCCATGAGATAAATGGGAGTTCAGGGTATTTTGCAGTAAATTATTGATGAAAATACTAATCGCTATTCTTAATAGATTGGTAAGAATTACTTTGTTTAAAACCACTCTATTTAATATATAAATATCTACAGGTTACAGAAGCAACGCTCCCCTCGCCACGATAAACAATATATCAAATATTTTATTTATTAATACTTAGTTTATTTTTTATGCATTTGCATTCTTGATTTTATTTATATTAAAAATAAAAATGATTCCTTTTTTAATTTTAATTTATTATTTGATGTTTAATTATATAATTACCTACTTTCATAACTAATTGTAATTTATTTGCTTATGTTTGTAATTTGTCTATTTGCTAATAATTGGTCAATACTTATCATTATTTTAGTATACAGTTTATCCCGATGAGGGGAGCTTTGCTTCTGAAACATATGAATATTTATATATTAAAAACAGTAGTTTAAACTAAGTTATTCTTTGTTATCCCATTAGATAAATTTTCATTTTTACATACATGATTACTATCGTACTCTAATCGAAACTAGCTTCATTGCTATTTTTTTGTTTAAACGTGACAATGAAATATTATGAAGTTTTTATACAGACACGGTTAAATCATTAGTAAAAATTAAATCCGTAAAATAACATATTTTTGCCACTGCAATAAAAAATTATGGCCATGGCATCAAAGCCGGAGTCAGGTTAGCCTCTCTGAAGCTGGGCATACTGTGCGGGGCCCACAGATAATTAAATAGTACACAACTTTTGACCTTGTACAAATCGCAAGTGCGCCCCATTGTTGAATTTGACAGCCTCTGGACTTGAACCCCAAAATGCATTAAAAACCTTTAATTCTGTGCAGAAATGGGCGATACGTTTGATAGATATAACTATATACACCTGTCGAGAGCCCCAAAATATCTGAAAAAAACTTTGACTCTGTGCAGAAACGGTCGTCCGTTTGATAGATTCGCCTATTTTAACAAACGGATTTCAATCTTTGGAGTACAGCCGTCAGATCGGAATGAGGTCCTTGTTCTTCCAGTATTTCAATGGAAGATGCTCTGGTGAACTAGCGTCATTGATCCCTTCGGCAGTGGTACATAGTCGAAAAACATTACAAACGTGCCCAACATGTACACTGTTGACTTTTGTCAAAAGAAAGATACTTTCTATGACACGTTCTTGAGTTCAACATCTTGGCTATATAATGATTTCCCGGCTTCTGTATTTCCTTCCTCCTACAACGTGGGTCTCTTGACGACCCAGGTTCACTTCTTTCTATGCTTAAAATACCCCCCACACAGCCGTCTCCACTTTTTTGTAATAATTGCTCATTTCTAATAAACCCTTTGATATGTATGACTTAAATACCCTGTTGCCAAAGACTGACAGCACGCGACAATCGTTGAACTGATGGGTGTACAGCATACGAGAAACGTTTACTTTTAACAAAATTTTCAACTGACCTCTTTATTTTAAAAAGGGTAATGAAGACGGAATATTTATTTTTAAAAAGCCGTTTTTATTTTCTTTCCCACATTTTTCAACTTAATGACTCGTTTCCGTCTCTTGTAGAATAAATTTAAAAGGTCAAAATTGCTGCTCCTTGAACAAATCGTTCAGAGAAGGATATTTACTCACCGAATATAATCATCCATTTGAAAAGGCCTGATTAAATAATATGTACCCGCCGTTTAGGTAAACTTTATTTGTTTAATAATCATAATAAACTAAATATTCTCCTAAATACTAGACCACCAGGGTTTGATGGTGGTTCCATTTATTTGATGGTTATTAATTACGTGAAACGTAAATGGCCACTTTAACATGATTACAGGGACAGGCGAAAACCATTTACTTATGAATTTAAATGGCCGAATTAAAGTCGACAAATTTGGGAAATGTTTACGGATCATTTTATTATTTTCGGGATTATTGCTTTTATTTTTGAATACCTGAGATTATATTTAATACGCAAGTAGATAAACGTATCATTTTATATTTTCAATCATTGATAATTCCCTCTAATTAATCGAAGGTCCTACATAATTTGCGGAATATAAAACATTAGAAATTTTTGTTGTACCTACTTACCTAGACATATTAATTTTTATGCTAAATTAAAACGTGTATCTATTGTATGAGTACGTCAAATGCACGCACAGTACTATGCAAAATAATCTATTTAATCACATTCCGACATAATTGAATCAACCCACAGAGAATATACCAATAAATATAATCAAATAAAATATTTCACTCATCATAAAAACCGAAAAAGTAAATTAAAAAAAAATGTAGCTTAATAATACAAAAGCACACACAATAAAAAAATATTTACATTCAATGTTACTATTATTTGCAATTATTCAATTTTTTAATACTTATAATCTAATTAAAATGCATTTAATTTGTGGATTTCTATAATTATAATATAAACGTGTACATTTGTTTTAAACCACTTTAATTTAGTATAATGATATACCGGTTTTGGAAGTACCCTTCCGTAGTCAGGAATTTATTGGGACTAAACTAAGATTAAAAAAAAAAAACGATGACAGACATACATGAATATTTAGGTGTTGGAATGGGAGTCGGCCAAAGGGGAGGGGGTAATTAGGTTTATTTTAGGAGGAACAAAGCGGTTCAATGGAAAAATATCTAGAAGAGGACTACAAGATAAATTTACTTAGTTTTTCAATATACTAAAATTAATATTAAGGATTTTTTACGGGTTTCAAATTCTTCACCGTAATTACATAGTTTAAAACTACTTGAGTTTAAAAAATCACTATCCGATATATGGCCATTATATATATAAATCTTCACTTCGAATAGAAACATTTCAATAATACGACTACATTGCCATACAGGTTTAAATAATCAGGACAATTTCTGCCTAACTAAAGTTCCCTACAACGATAGTATCGCCATAAATTTTTGGCGAAGTCCGATCAGATATCTTTTCCTTGTCTCATTGGAGGACGGAAATAAATCGAGGACTTGGATAAAAAGGTGTGGAATATATTAAATGAGGCACGTTCGCCCTGTCTAGCCAGACGCAGTATATGGAACAGAAGGCGAAACGTAAACAAGATGCACTTTTCATCCCAGACACGATGATTTCAGAACACCATCTGCATTTCGAGTATGCGGTTTACCTACAAATAGCCAAACAAATAAAGGAGAAATGACATTTAAATGCAGACTTGTTAATTTCAATACAATCGATTTTATCGGAATCCGTGGAAAAAAACTGCCGTAAAAAGGGGATAACACGAGAATACTCGAATAGACGTGATTGGAGAGTAAAATGGGGAGACGTGTACACAGAAGGAACAATTGACAAAAATGTACTGTCGCGTGCCAAAGTAACTAGACGACTAACATACTTAATGGCTCTGATATTTTAGGACTGTGTTTTATTATTGCAAGTCGATAGCGGCACCTGATAGCCGAATGAATTAAACATTTCTCGGACCTGTTGTGTCCGAATATTTAATTGACTTATTGAGCTATGACAGTGGATAAATAATATGCATGTCAGCGAAGTAACGGCTTAGATTGTTAATTTTATAATGTCGATATTTAATTGCTCTAAGATAGCATAAAGTGTTAGAAATAACATTATTATGACGATGCTACGATGGATTTTGTCTAGACTTGGATTCAAGTTTTATAAACAGTTTTTTGTTTTGTTTTTAGTGACATGCCTAACTCAGGGAATAATGTGAAGCTGAATAAAGCAGAGTAGAGCTAGGAAAAGAGAAAATTTCTAGATAACTACACGGCTCTTCAGATCTGTTGACAAAACATAATTAAATACATTTTAAATAGTGCATCGATTCTTAATGCAATGATAATAATAATAATAATAATAATAACAATAATAATAATAATAATAAAAATAATAATAAAAATAACAATAATAATAATAATAATAATAATAATAATAATGATAATAATAATAATAATAATAATAACAACAACAATAATAATAATAATAATAATAATAATAATAATAATAATAATAATAATAATAATAATAATAATAATAATAATAATAATAATAATAATAATAATAAAAATAATAATAATAAATAATGATGTGAAAAATCACATCAAGGGAGTTTTGTTAGCTGTAAGACATAACCAATTGACTTAACGTTGTAATTATTTATTTTATTTCTAATGCAACCAAAACACATTAGGTTTATTATTATCATTATACTAATATTGCACCTGCGTTCATTGTTTTAAAGTAAAGCGCTTATTGGCATGGGGTAGCTACTAGACATTTTATTATATCACACAAGAAATGTTTATGTTTAAACCGAAAATTTAAAAACATGTGATTAACTATTCTGGCAAATGGCTAATTAAAACGATTCGATAATGGTTTCAAATTAGATCTTCAACGCGTGGTCAAGTAGAAAACCCATGCGACGTTTAAGGCAAGTCAATGATTTCGAGCAGGCAGACGATTATTGAAATCAAGTTTTGAAGTGATTGATTAATCTTTAAAGTGGTGCCATCTATTTTCCTCTTGCACCCGGCAGCAAGCGCGTGCGCTCCATAAACATGTTACAATTTCTAAACGAAATGTGTTTTTCAAATGCGTGCCTAACAGCTGAAGATTTGAAATATTGCGTGCAGGCATTTCGTGCGACACATTCCGCCTAAAAAAACCAATTAAACGGCGGAGCGTCCACTGCTAAATTATGCAATCGTGAAAAAACTGAGCATACTGGTTGATCAACTCGCGGGACGACATCGACTTCCGGATAATTGGGCTAGGACGATCGAGAGCGCGGATGATGCGAAGACGGATAATCGGGCGCGTCACGTGGGTAGGGGTCGCGTGCCTTCACCTGCCGTACACCTGTCCCCTGTGCCTCAGTCCCCTTGTCTCCTGTCTCTCGTTTCTTTCGTCTTACCGTGTGCTTCAGACCTTTGCAGCATACAACGGCTATAGGCAGCAGAACCCCAATCTACACCTATATTAATACTCTAATTTCTACAGCGGAGTTCTCTAAAAAAATAAACTCTTTTTATTAGCGTTCTCCCATACTCTCTAGAATGGGGCTTATTATTACGTGAACCTGATTTGTGTTACATTGGAGTTAATTTGTTTTTCAAATCATTCGAATTTCATCGACGATTTTCCATAAGATTTACATTTCAGTTAGGTACGCGTTTGCTTGAACTCAATAAAGTTTTTTTTTATTATTTAAAGACGTACAACAATGTTTCATTGACATGAGTTATAAAACACTTGATACGTTACATAGGGAGATCTGAAATATAAAATATATAACACCAAATACATACTGTCACCGAAACTACTCATCTGCACTTAAAACACCTCACCTTAGAAATATTAAAAAAAATTTCATCAAGCACATAATTTAATATAATTTAATTTAAATTTTGTAATTGAAATTCTCAGCACGGAAAATCCCAGTGAGAATACCATTATTTGTTATTTTGTTATAAAAAAAAGTAGACAATAAAACATCATTATTACCAGTATTATGATTATCAATTCAACTTATTTTGGGACTGTTAAATTTTTCTAAATAATTTTAAATTTAAAAATGATTTCAAGGGAAATACTTAAATGAAAAAATAATGCAATATCAATAGAAAAATAAGAAAAATAAATGTACACGCTCCAAACATACAGATACAGTAGAAATACATAACAACGTTGTAAAAGAGAGAAATATACCTGCATCAGAGTCAGCAAAGCTTAAGGACGACTATTACAACAGATTTGGTTGGTATCTATGATAAATGGTATCAGTTGGTATTTTTAAGGTGTATTTTTGATATGTATTTATTTTAGAAACAAACAGTATACGTATAAAATGAGTGGTGTACAAATTACAAGGTTTTAGAAAATTATTACAAGGATTGGAACCAATGGCATGTCTCTATGTGATATCTGATAATTGGTTATTCTATATATTCTCAGTACAATGCAATGCGTAGTCTATGGTGTTGTCATGTATAATTGTTACGATCTTCAAAGTATTACTCAAACAATGTAAAACAACACTTTTAATACAATTCTCTAATTCAATGTAAGATTTCACTTGAGAGTTGAGAGATATTGCAAGTGAAAAACATCAGGGACTACTTGTATTCGTGGAAATACCTCAAATCACTTAGTCTGTTTAAGCAAAATCCAAATCTGTATCTTTAAACAATAATGTCTAAATTTTAACAGCTTCTAGTTGAATATAATTAAGAGCCCAGTAGATTCAACCGATTTCATCGACAAAGTTTTTTTTGTGCCATTAATTATATCATTTTTTACCGCCACCCGTGTTGTTTGAATTGCTGATGAGGTGACTCCTTTTAAGTCAAATGGAGTAATGAGCAACATTTTTATATTAAGTCACAAAAAAACTACCATTGCCAAGACAAATGGAAAGAGGTTAAATTCAGAAGGCATCATGAACGACAGATCCCCCGTAGAAGAATTTCCTATTACGGAACCCCCTAGGTATGTTTAAAATATCCTGATTTAAAATTAAAGTTAAAGTTAAACCAGAAGCTAACGGTCAGCATCCCAAAAACCGCACTTTACAAGTTGCCAACTCAGGAAATACGACGAACGATTTATCTGCTAATTCTGTACGGGTAATTAGCAAAATGCATAAGTGTTCAAAGGACAATAATCCCGAAACTGTAATCTTTTAACCCTTTCACACCGTACATATATGTAAAAGGAAACAGATTTCCTCCCTATGTGGACTATCTAGAGGGAATAATTTTCGTTTTTTAATTGTTTACAATAGTACTGACTTTCCAGTTAATTTTATCGTTAGATTTTAGCTACTCGTTTAGGCAGTAACCATTTTTATATTTTGAAATGCGATTTTTGTGATTATTCTTGATCTTTAAAATGAATTTATTTTGATTTTGAAGGTATGATTTTATTAAAAAATTATTTAAAAATTATTTTGTATTCACCACTTTATTAATATACACATTTTTACATGTTTCGCAAGAACAATGCTTTCTTCGTCAGGAATATATGGAATATTAAACTATAACAATGTCAAGAATAGGCAAATGATAAACATAGAACACAATAATGTAATAATAGAGAAATTATAAACCTGAAGAAAAATTGATAGTATTTAAGTAATTAATCAAAAACGTTAATAAACAAATATTATAAAACATTGAATAACAAATTTATATTAGAAATAAAAAAAAAGATTATTTTCATTATTAATATTAATATGAAAATAAATTCGAGAGATAGCAATATGACATGTATGTTTTTATTGTTTATTATTGTGGAATTACTTTTAGAATGAATAAAATATTATATTTTTTGCATAATTTTGTCATTTTAAGCGAAACGGACCCATAGAGACCTAATGTGCTTTCAAATTAAAGTATCTATAAATTCTATTACAGATGCATAAAAAAAAACTACTTACCGACAATCAAAATTTATTCAAATAATTCTACAATTCCAAATTTTCAATAATTTTACAATCTAGCATAAATAATGTTTTATCGCGTCCAGTTTAAAAGCAGGTCTGAAAGGATTAAATTCTGGATGGAATGCGTACTGGAATTTTAGGTAAAATGTTAAAAATTGCTTTCACCGGTTTTAAACTGCGTACGTTTTCAACATTTTGAGGTGTATTACATAGAGTTTAAGGATTTTTTTTTGTTTTTTGACACCTTGTGCGTTTTTCTAACTACACGTTTAGAATTTACAGTTAAATCATTTGTGATATTGCTTGAGTTAGCAACCTGCGAAGTGGTGTTTATGGCCATTTTTGAGTGCTTACCCTTAATGTATTTCTATTGTTTATTATTTAAATTTATTATTTAAAAAATAAATCCCCATTAAGACAATCAACATGACTTGTCAACAGGTGCCTATACATTATTATTTACAGATATTTTTTTATACAATATAATTTTTGTCTTAATATTTATATTTCTTATCATTACTCTTTCATACAATTAGATCCTTCAATTCAATCACCATTCAAGTTAAAATTCAAAGTTTCATTTCCTTTCTCTCACATAGCCATGTGATCAACATGTACTTAACATTATTAAAATTAATAATTTTTTTATGCATTACTAAACGTAAGTACTTCATAAATATCGGTAGTTCCAGTTGCTGTTACTTAAATATGCTATAGTAATGCTGCTAAATACTTATACAGCTAAAGAATTCATCAGGGCGATTCTGTATCTTCGTTGCCTTCAGAACAAAGTTAGTAAACCCTAACGATTTTTATTTCACCGGAAAGTATAACAAAGTTGAATAATTTATTATTGGTATATAGATACATCTGTAATAATATAGGTGTTTGTTCTGAGATGAAAATATTTTACAAGACAATGTTGAGCTGAATAGAAAAACTCAGCACATTTTTCTGAAATGCCAATGGTACTTTGAATACATAATGGGAATCCTCGACTTTGGAAAAAAAAATGTAATTCATTAGTACGAGCCTGCATCGTATATAAAATTAAATAATTTTTCGTTGTCTGGAAGAATTTGTGAAGTTACGCCTTAAAGGACAGATATGGTAATCAAAATCATTGAAGTACAATGCAATCTATTTATAGTCTCAGCGCGTGGCAGTCCACGTAGCGAGTAAGTCCTTAAAAGCCTTAATTTATGACTAGAATCATTGCCCGCACGACGCAACAGGTTTGGGGTGGACAGATGATAATATGATAATTAGGTACTCCATCCTAGAAGACAAGGTAGTGTCGTACCAGTACCATGTCGTCTGTCTATAATCCGGTGCATGGGGACAAGGGGAATAATACGGTAATACATTAAAATGTGAATACTGCACAAGAGTCCCAAATGCGCTCTGCTAATAGGAGTTTGTGAGACTATGGCTTCCCTAATTGGACGTAGTTAGGCAGAAATCGTCCAACCAATAAATTGCAAAAATCGACTTTTTCATGCTTTCGTAAAGATAAACGTTGGATCTTTTATATGCTAAAAACATCCAAGCTTCAAATACAAAAGTTTTTTTTTAAAATTTTGCTTTCATTCCACAAATGCCGTAATATGCTTTTGAATTGTCAAATTTCAAAACGTCTTTTTCTCAGCTTCATCTTTTTGGGGTTGGACGCTCTCTGTATAACTCCGTCCAATTGAGGTATCTTCTGAGACCGAAGGATATTTGGAGCGAAGAAGACGAGAAAAAAGAAGGCTGGGAAATACCTGGCTATTCAGATCTGGTCACCCAACACGGTTGAAGCCATTTCAAGCAACGTTTTATTTCAGAAAGGTGATCTTTCACCATTGAGATACTAAGAGTACTTACCACTCTGAAACGTACAGCAAGTATTCTATATATTAAATTATTTTGTATGAGCTAAATCTAATATAACACAATATAATTAAATAAATATTTACGATATTTTTGTCATATTATTTATATTGACTAACTAACTTACAAACCATTACGCCGTTTCCCCACTGGGCTAGGTAGAGGGGACCGACCGCCAAACAACTCGATCTTGGAATACACCTCTTGCTTCATTCACATACATACATCGTCTCATATATTCTATACTGTTATTCCGACTTCTGACAAGACCCGACTCAAGTATTTGATTAACTTGATCGTGCCATGTCTTCCTTGGACGTCCCCAGCTTCTCCTTCCATTCGCATTCGCGTCATATATTCTCCTTACACTCCTTTCTTCGTTTATTCACTCTACATGCCCGAACCATCTACGCGTACCTTTCTTAATCTTGCTCATTACGCATACGTCAGCCTTGCATTTTTACGAATCTCAAGATTTTTCATACGACCATACACGGTTTAACCACACATTAGCCTGAGAGACCTCTTTTCAATAGCATTCAGTCTACTTTCATCCATACTCCATGCCTCACTGCCATACACCAGAGTTCGTATCAGCACTACATTATGGACTGCTAGCCTCGCTACCTACATTATTCATGATTAAATATTGACCATTATTTTGATTATAGATATCAATGGATTGATTCGAGTAGTAGGTCAATAATAATGTTTATTGGTGAACCATGTTACACGATGGCATTAAAACTAAGCATTTTACGAAAATGAATTGTTTACGATCTACCGGAAGGGTAAAAAAATTAATTTAAAATTTCGGTTGATACTGATATAATATTAAATTATCTTAAAGGAGTGGCTGACCATGACTTTCTGCCAAAAAAACTGTAAAAAAATGTTTAATAAATAAATTACTTCAAATTCCTAATAAATTATACGAATGCAAAAATAACACATATGCACATAGGTAACTAATTAATACATTAGTATTACACTTAAGCTTGGCTTGGCTTTATCATGTATTGTAGAGGTACAGTTATTTACAACGGAAACCGATTTTTCCAAAAGTTTAAAGTAAATTAAATTTATTAATATTATTATTAATAAGTTCTGCAAGGATTTTAGTTTTTATTATTGTGACAGCAGTTTCCGTGTTCAAGGCCGTTTTTGAAGTGTGGTTAGGTCACATTGAAATGACTAACTTATATGATTTTATTTACAGCCTTACTAACTTACACTTTTCATGATCTTTTAAATGATTTATTAGTAACTGAATACCGGAGAGTCCCGGATTTTATTACTGATCGCGAATTATTATTATTATTTTTTTATGATTTTTTCTACAGTAAATAACTTGTATAATAACTAGTAATAACTTAGTCTTGTGAAAATATTTTATTTTTTTATTTTTACTGTAAGGTTAGTGAAATTTTTAGATTACATTTTCTATCGCCTAACTCTTGAAAGTCGCACCAACCCCATCATCCAATAGACCGTATAATCCTCGAGCGGCGCCACAGCTCAATTATCTTGGCACTCGCCGTAAAGTGGGGCTCATTTTACATTAGGAATTTATTATATCCAAATTATCTACTCTACCAGGAAGGGATTACATTTACTATTCTTAATGTACTGGATTCAGGGTCACAAAATCCAGGATGTTAAGATGATATTTATATTCATTATTACACGCTGTTATGATATTAATTGTGTTAAAAAAATTGAACTGTATTTTAACGACGTCAACTTAATTTGCATACTTTTAATTGTAATGAAAAAAAAAACGAAAAACTATTAATGAATAATGAGAAATGTCTGGAAGAAAAATTTGATAAATTGCGGTAATATTGTTTAGTTTTATTTTTTTCATTTTTTTTATTTTAGTAACAAACAGTACATGTATAAAATGAGTGGTTTACAAATTACTAGGTTTTAAAAAAAATATTACGAGGATCGGTACCAATGATATGTGTCTATATAATATCTAGTAAGTGGTTATATACATTTTACCGGGCGGGGTTGGTACAATTCTAGGGAATGATACATGGTAAAGATAAAAAGATGTGAAAAAAATTTATAGTGTATAATTGTATAATTGTGTATGTGTGTGTGTGTGTGTGTGTGTGTGTGTGTGTGTGTGTATGTGTGTGTGTATGAATGAGCGTGTATGTGTACCTATGTGTCTGAATAGTGACATGTACTGGAGAGTTGTGATTGCGCATTGATGTTACGAGTAATATTTTTCTTAAAAGAATGTAAGGAGTCAAACAACATGTTGAGATTTCGGTTGGGACAACGATTATTAAATGTTTGAAGAAGACAATTAATTGATAACTTTGCTCCAGCGTTTGTTTTGTTGTTTAATGTGTAAAATAGTTTGGTGTGGCGAGTACGTTTCGATGGTATGTTAAGGTTAATTTGAGATAGTTCATGGTAGTCTATTACATTATTTAAGATTTTTCACAGTAATATAGTGTCGGCTACCATTCACAAAGTTTAATTTCAAATAAGTTCCTTTACAGACACTTTATTTTCAACATTCTGATAAGTATTACTCTGGACTGCCTTAAAATAAAGTCGTTAAATTAAATGTTTTTTACCTTACTTGCGTTATATAGTAATGTTGTGGGAAATGGAAATGAATTTATAACACCTAATTTTAAAACAACTCAAATGCAAACCATTATATTTATCAAGCCACACAAAATACATATACAATAAGCCATATAGTATATAACCAATAAGCCATAAAATAACCTCCCTATTGAAATGCACTGTATTTATGATCAATAAGAAAACAAAATTAAACCCTTCTTTAAAAGAAAACTTACATACCTAAATATTTTATACAAAACGATTGATAAATAGAAGCAAATTAAATGTTACGTACCTACCGAAGTAATAATCGTAGCTCCTTTATCAGACACAAAAACTCTTATTTTCTGATAAGGTATACATAACCAAGAATACCCTTTAATTAATATATTTTTTTATTTACTTGTATTGCAACTCATAAGAAATAAAAGTTTAAAATGAATCTTACATATTGATAGTCTATTTCTCGGAGACAAAAACAAGTCGAAAATGCCGATCTTGAGTTAGTGATTCAATTTCGTCATGAACCGTGCTCTGTCACTTTTTCTATAAAGAAACAACTTAAATATTGTCTAGTTTATGAGATAAAGAACATAACTATAAACTTAAAAAAATCCGCCTTTTTGTCAGTGTTATAAGTAGATATTGAAAAAATTTAATATCTGAATACAGAAACACGACATATATAGATATATATGTATTTTATTTGTTTTTTTTTTGTTACACAGATTTATTATATAAAGATACAAAGGTTGTAAAACAAGTTATTGTTTTTATTCAGTTATGCAAAAAAAAAATAGAAAAAAATAATCTAAATCAATTTAGTCAACAAAGACTTTTTTATAAATACGTAGTAATTTATGTATATTATATATATATAACAAAAAATCCCACACAGGCAAGGCCAGTGTGTGTTAGTATACTTACATTTGTATTAGTTTGTAGCAGTAAAAAAAATATTTTTTATGGAAATAATATTGTTTATATATATTTACTCATATACATAGATTTATGTTTATACATTATACACTAAGTAATGAATTAACTAAAATTCTAATTACTACCCATTAGTCGTACCTATCAAAAACAATTTTAAATGCGAGCTAAACTCTTCTAAAAATTTGTATCAAACACACATTGCCTTTTAAAATATATCATAACTGCCCTTAATAAATAAATAAAAAAAATGTTTGAAAGAGTTAGGGCAATGAAGATTCTTTAAATATTCAAACGGCTGCTATACTATTCAATTAAAATGCTCTTAGAATAATTTTTGTTTTATGAGGTGACGAAAATCACTTTTCTCTAAAGGGGTTTTGATAAATTGCATTAGAACAAATTACGAAAGCAAACACACAAATGTTTCAGGTCAAAATTTAGTAAATGTGGTAACTGGATCACCAAGCTGAAGTATAAGAAATGTTTTGTATTTTCAAAAGAGCATCTTACATTAACAAGGTCTCGTTATTATTTGAACAAAAAATGTAATAATGTCTAACATTTCTTTGGGCATGATAGTAATTGTTAAGCCATTTAATGATGATGACGTATAGGTCCAGAGGTAAAGGAAGTTGGTTTTTCTAAGTGAGGAAAACAATTACATGACAGCGCAGTACATACCATAATAGGCTCTAGGGCCAGGTTTTTCGATAAGATCTTTGATATTTTATTGAAATATTAATTTTGATCTAAGAAAGCCAAAGAATGTGTTTATGAAATAAATATTGAAAAAACCTACTGAATGAGACTGAACAGTGAACATATAAGATCGATGGGATTCAATTTTTACGAATGGCGTCCTTCACTGGAAAGGGTTAAAAAACAGAAATCATAAAAATATGAGATTGGTTGACAACTTACAGAGAACTGCCGGCTTTGGATTGGTAAAAGCCACTAAACTTAAAAGCATTTCAAGAAGGCCCCTTTTCCGAAGCTGGGTGGTAAAAGGCTTATGAAAAAAAATATCTTTTTATTCGTAGTTTCTAAAAAAAAGGATACAATATTTATTTACATAACAAACCGGCTTCGTTAGTCAGGGCATATTATGATAGGATTATAAGATAACTGACTACTAAAGAGTCATCCGAATCACAATAGTATAGAGTGGGGGGATTTTTAGAGACCTACAACTAAGATATTGAATTGTGAGAATATTTCCACAGTCAACAAGTTCATGAAATTGTTCGACAACAGTTTTTAATCCATTTTTAAATAGCAATAGAATCAATTAATCGAGTAATACAGAGGGGATTTCAAAATAATGGACTCTATTTCGCAATTTTTCGTCTGATGCACGCGATCGGCCCGGGTTTTTTCCTTTACAGAGACTTCCAGTTTGCTCAAATTGTTGATGCCACCGACAAATGCTTTCTTTAATTGGAGGTTCTAAGTTAAAATGGAGGCGAGAGGTTACTACAGTTTTCGACTCCGTTTTACAAAACTCACAATCACAGAAAACCGTGTGCTGCATAGTTACTATTTTACTCAGAACTGACGTGCAATGGCTGCTTGGCGGTGCGAGTACTCAAGCAGTCATTTGCATAATTGCGAGTGATCTAGCGGTGGGATTCAAAACTTTAAGACATCTTCTTTCAATTGCTATATATTCTCATATAATGCATACTTCAGGAAATGTAGCGATACGAAATTGAGTCCATAATTTTTAATACCTCTGTTTATACTAAGCAGTGGCGTGCATTGTTCTATGACCAAAGGTAGGCGATGTGTAGTTTTTCAAATTTAGGTGTGAATTTTGCATTGAATATTTGCGGCCAACTGAATAAAGGAGCGTACAAGTTGCTTACCAAATTCATGAAAAAATACGTTTTGATCGTAAATTCGTCGTATTTTTTATTAACTGTCAATTTATTTTTAAATTGGGTACAACTTTTTAGTCTTTATAGATTGAACGCCATTGGTACCCAGTAGGCACAACATACTCCTAATAAGTTCAAAAAACAAAAATAGTTTTTTCCATAATTACTTCAAAAGATTGGTATTCACTTTGTGGCGTCATCATTAATAATTAAATTAAATATTAATTTGTATTCACCACTTTATTAATATAAACATTTCAACATGTTTCAGAAAAAGCATTAATAGTGAAAAAATGTAATTAATAATGATTTTTTTTTAAATAGCTATCTCTTGAATTTATTTTGATATTAATATTAATAACAAAAATAATTGCTCTTTAATTTCTAATTTAAATTTGTAATTAAATGTTTAAGATATTTTTTTGTTAACATTTTAAATTAATTACTTACCTACTTTAATCAAATTTTGTTTATGTTTATAATTTGTCTCATTATTGTGTTCTATTTTTATCATATGTCTATACATGACAATATTATTTTTTAGTATTCTATATATTCCTCACGAGGAAAGCATCGCTTTCTAAGGTGCTGATATACGAGTATGTATATTAATAAAGCGGTGAATATAAAGTAATTTCTAATTAATATATTAATTATTTCTAACCCATTTGTTCTCAACTGCACAAGACTTCAGTCGCAAAACCAAGCCCAGTGATAATTGCGTTGAATAATGTCGAAGGAGCCTTAAAACGTATGCCCTGAAATTTGGATAATACATCCGCATTGAATATTCCCTAAACCCTTTACCACGAGGCCTCTTAATAAATAATTCCATGATGATATGCTTTAAGTAGATGGGTCCTGTATTTGGGCTTGACGGTGTTTAAGAAGTGATTTTATTGATCACCTATCTACATAAAAAAAGTTTCATACATAATTCTACGTTGTATTTGAAAAGGGTTAAGGTGGTACTTTGAATATTATAGGCATTTGCATTCAAATTAAAATACATACGTAGTAGGATTTATAACACCGAAGTATCATTAAGTCGGCGTGAAACGATTTTTCAATAGCATATAGACATTGTAGGCAGGCTAACAAAATAAGATATATTTTAGGTATCTCTAGTTAAATAATAATAATAAACATTTTTTTAAATATAATTTAAATCCAATGTAATCATCTTATTATTACAGCTGTTTCGGCTTTCAAGGTCATTTACAAACTATACAATAGAAGAACAAATAATTTTAACTATTTTCTAAATAAATAGGATTTACCGGTAAAAAATCGTTTCAAACACCATCGAAATTAAAATTGGGTGGGAGTAAATAAAATCATATAATTTCTTTAAGAGATGTATTGTCAATTTGTGGGGTCATATTTATTAAATTAATAACAATAACTTTATTTAAACCGATGTATTTAATATATAAAGGGCTAAACTTTTCAGAAGCAAAGCTCTCCTCATCAGAATAAACAATGTACCTACTAAAAATAAATACAAAAATAGATATACAATAAAAAAATATAACAATTTAAAAACACAAACAATACTTACTATGATTAAAATATATTATAAATGTAGTTATTAATGTGAACATAAATTTAAGAGTTAACTATTTTTAAAAAGTGGGTCATTATTATAAATATTTAATTGACTATTAACACCTATTCCGAATATTTTTTTTAAAATACTGTGGTCCAAACAAAGTTATTGTTATTAATTTATAAAATTATATAATTAAGTTGTCACGTTGTGGCCAAACCACAGTTTGAAAATAGCCCTAAACGACGAAATAGCTGTAATAAAAATAAAAACTAAATTACTCGGAGAAATTAATAATAACATTATTCAATTTGGTTTATATAAAATTTAAAAAAAAAAGATTATAGATTTCTACGAATTAAACACAAAAACAATTAAAAATTTAAAAAAGATTAGAAACATTTCATCAATAGTTGGAAGCGTTTAATAGATTCAAGAATTTACTCGATTAATCTTGCAGGTATCTACTTACGTAAAAGAACGTCAATTAGGATGAATTGGTTAGCGAAGCACTTAGTACAGAAAATATTGCATATATAAATGGAGGCAATTTGCCTCTTTGCTTCAGGCAAAGATGTATCTGATTTTTTTCCCTCACTGCTTTACTTTTAACATTTTTGAAAATAAAAGTGTATTTTCATCCCCAGGAACGTCTTTTTAAGAAAAGTGACTCAGTTTATTACTACATTTACCAGTATTTTCGTTCCTACCCCTTTCCAGTGATTTAGTAATCTAACAAAACAAGGCAATAAGAATAAGACCAACATCGTTAAACTCGAACATTCTTGCTTAATCCAACTTAGGATATATTCGTCCTGTTTAAAAAATGCAAAAATACAGGCAAAAGGAAGAAACGACATTCAAATAAAAGTTAATGGTTTAGTAGTCAATATAGGAACAAACTGACCGACTGAAAAAATTCACCAAGATGGTGAAACTTCAACCAAACAAATGGGTAGAATCAAAAATTTCACCAAAAGGAATAGTGAAAACTGTGCTTGCTTTGCATGTTGCGTTCCTGACTAATTTACCAACACGAAAAATTTAAAATATTTTGGAACCCAAATGCAAAATTGGTGTTTTTTACCGGTTGACAAATTGCTTGGCCGCATTTCGAAATAAGCCAGCAATTATCATCAAGAGCAGCAAGCAAAACACCAAGAGTTTTCGAATGTAGTTGTGTTATAGGCTATAGAATGCTTGAATGTTCTTGAAAGCTTGACTTGAGAAGCATGTATGTGATTGTGTATACATTTCATTAGTACTTCTTTTGTTGGGAGAAATATGAACTACCTTATCCTTGATCTTGACCTTGACCTTGACTAATACCTGACAAAACTAGTAGCGTGAAAACCAGCTGGCTATAAACAAAAAGAAAAGAATAAACATTCTTTGAAAAATTTACTTCATTCCAAACATTTATTTTTTCAAAATGTATCTAATTAATAAAGTTCTTAAGTAGGTACCTACTTTTGCTTTCCATTTTGAAAATATTCTATACAAAACAAACCTTCTTCTTTTGAATATGTAATATCTGGCTAACCGGAGTGGCATATCTATGGGCTAAACTCAATACAACTTGGCTGGTTCATTGTTTTTCATACTAATTTTAAAACGTTAAGGGAACAGTTTCACATATTAGACATAATTGAAACTACTCTCTAAGCAACTCTAATAAGAATAAACTGTGCTATTTTCAGCGAAATCGGTCTAGTAATTTTCGAGAAAATCGAGGACAGACAGACGGAGAGAGTTTAGGAAACATTTTATTATTATTTTGTCTATCTCCGGAGGTTTTATATTTCCATAGTGTGAAAAGAGAAAAAAATTTAAAAGAATCTATTTTAATAACTTTTTGCAGAATAATGTTATTGTAAATTTTCCGTCTTACAAGATGATGTGTGAAGATATTTAAAAAAAATATAATAACTGGTTCATCCAAAATGGCAACTTATATACTGCACATACCTATATGAAAAGAATGTGTGTTTTTACGTCACTCATCGGAAATGCAAAATTTGTATCGGTTAAACACCGACGCACAGAACAAACTTTGAGACTTTTGGAATCGGGCCTTTAGGTAACCCAAAACAATTTATAAGATTTAGAGCAAAAGGCAGTGGACTGGTAGGCAAGAATTACGACATTAAAGGAGCAAAGTCCTTATGCATAACCATTGGAAATGAATGTATCTACTTCTCGAAAAGTATAGCGGTTGCCTAAATAACTGTGATACTAAGCACATACATATCATGGTTTTGTCTGTGTACTTTATGGCTACAAGTCATGGTTTTTAATAGTGAAATAGTTCTGATAATTTTGAAAACATTATTTTTCTACTTTTTTCTTCTTTATGTTTTCTCATTGTAAATTACCTGTGCTCCTTTTTATTTGTATTTGTAATTTTTGTGTACTTACTGTGATTATAATTAACTATTTGAAGTACCCGGAGTTGACCGGGGTTATGAATGGCTAGAAGTAAAATTTCTCTAGCCCTTCACCTACTCGATTACCTACCCAGTAATTTTCCTCCTATTTTGAACGTCAAGTGTGCGAAATTTCATCAAGAACAAGCAAAATTCTGCTTTGAGGGGTGTGAAAGGGGGAAGGGATGGTTTTTAGAAATCTCGTGTAGAAAATTACCTTTTTGTTTCGAAAGTCAAGCATTCAACATTTTCACCAATCTCGGAAAAAAATTAAAGATTTATTTGCAAAACTAAACACACACCGCCCGCAAGTGACATTCTTTTTGATGTAATAGAAAAACTTTTATCCTACGTTTCTCCGCTTTTTTGCACGAGCTTTGTTTTTAAAAAGTTTGTAACACGTTTTGAAAAATGAAGTCATATTCTTAATGAAGTTTAATTTCTTCTTTAAATTAATAAAGATATAAAAAGGAGTATTTTCAGTTTTTACTCGACCGGCGCAATGTGTCACATTGTTTTGGCAAAAGCAAAATTGTGCGGAATTGGGTTGGATTGTTTCGACAGTATTGAAAGTTTTGTGGGTTATTCGTGTTCATTTATAAATTTGATTAGCGCCCCTGGGTGATATTCTTTACTAAACAGTTCTATAAAAAATGTCCAATAATTTTTTTTTCACAGAGGAGGCCTTGAGGGAAATAATTTTCCTCAAGGACTATATCATCTTTGCGGATGATGTGTGGAGGGTCTTTTAGAGGATAGGAAGGAATGAACTTGTGTATTGAAGAGTCCCATGTTGTGGGATGGAGGAAACACAGAGGCCGTCAGATCATTCCATAGTCGAGCTGTTGAACATAATAACGAGTCGTAGAAGCGACCCATTCTCATGTGTCAAATGTCAACCATGCACAAATATTGTGCGCGCATTTGGCGTGTTTCCCAACTGTGCATCGGTGCCGAAGGAATGAATGACGCTAATTCCTCAGAGCATCTTCCATTAAAATACCGGTAGAACAAGGACAACATTCCCAACTGACGTCCGTGCTCCAAAGATTGCATGTATAATGGATGATGATGTATTGATACTTTTATACGACTTGGATCCCACCCAGCCGTCGAGAGTTCAATTCCTCGCCTGTATACGTTCTATATCACAACACAAGCAACATATTCCGCTTACTTTGATGGTAGTAGAGATTTAAAAATAATATCATATTATTGTTAACCTTTGAATGTGTCTTTAAAAAATAAAATAAGTAAATGAATAAAATAAGTCCAAAGTATAAAAACGTATTGACGATCTCGAGGTGATGTCATTACTTAATAACGCTATAAAAACCTGTCCGTTTTTCTTAATGTACCAATATATATTATATCGAAACGATTTGTTAATTTAAAAAAAAAACGTGAATTTAAAAAAAGTCGCCTAAATTAACGCAATCAGTCTCAACCGCCATAATAGTATCTCACAATCCATCGATCAATGAACCAGTTTTGCCAAAATAACTTACAGACTATCTTACAGTGTATCGCAAAGATTATTTATGCATCGAAAGATAAATAAATATTTTTTACCACACAAATTATACCAACGCGTCATATTTCAGACTTCTTGCGCGAAAATCTCGATGCTTTCGGCATTTTGCGATATTTGCCAACTTTCTGCCGTTCAAATAAAGCATACAAGATTGGTCGGTATGAAATTTACACCCTTCACATAAATCTGGTAGTAACCCGAATTTGTATCAAAACCAGACGACCATGTTATTAATGTGATCGCCTTGTAACTAAATATGTTAACGAATACATTAGTAATACCTAACTAAAAATAGATTATCCTTTTCTATAAGGAGGATACGAATTAACCGACGTTTTTACAGATTACAGTTACTGTCTTTCACCTACGATATGTATCTGGCCACTTCATCCCAAATTACTACAGTACCCATACATATATAATGTGATTTCTTTTGAACTGAAATTAATTGATTACACACCGTAAAAAATTGCCAACGTATTATCAGAAATAGTAAATACGGAATGTAACAAAAATTTTAATTTGTTCAACACGAGGTCGTGTCCCTAACTGATGTTTTTGACGTACCTAATATAAGAATTTGTTTAATGTTATTAATGTAATGTATTTTTAAAATACGATATTTTTGTGAAATGATACTGGTTACTCTATATTTTACAATAAATTAAATTACCGTGAGCTACAGTGTGACAATTAATTTCCTTGTGCGTTTGTGATATTTCCTGGATCTGATTAAGTTGTGAGAATTATTTAATTTAAACTAAAACTTATCAAATCCAGACAAGCGATAAAGTACCTAGTTACAAAATTTATAGATTATTATTTTTTTAATTCTTTATGCGTAATTCGGTCTTTTGTTGTTTCCAAAGAAATAAAATTTTCAATTATCATCTTTTTTTACAGTAACTTCACCCAGGAGGCTTTGTGGGAAATTATTTGAGGATGCTATGAGGAGGGTCTTTTAGAGGAAAGGAAGGAGTGATCGCGGGTCTTGAAGAGACCCATGGTCTAGGAGGGAGGAAACACAGAGGCTAGCAGATCATTCCACAGCCGAGCTGTTCAAGATGAGAACGAGTCGTAGAAGCGAACCGTTTTCATATGATTGGCGTGTTTTCCGAATATGCACCGGTGCCGAAGGGATCAATGACGCTAGTTCCTTAGATCATGGTAAATTCATGATTTTTCACATGTAAAAACTAGTAGTAAAAACGGTCATTAAAATCCGATAGGAGCACGTAGCGATCAGACTTATTGAATGATAGTGTCGCACAAAATTTAATCAATAAAATTCTTTGGACCCAAATTCTATGAGTCAAGAGCTTATCTAGCGTATTTTATATCAATGCATGCCAAGCATTATAATACTCTACCTTCTTCTCGAATTACCCTTTCTTACAACTTGGCATACTTGTCATTCTGGGCACACCTCGAATTTACATAATTGCTGAATACTTTGTAAAATAAATATGGAGAATCTGAAAAGTGTGTGAGATAAATTGATAAATAATAAGTTGTGCGAACAAGGGTGAGCTTTAAGTCTAATGGCGTCCAATATAATGATTATAATAACATGACAAGGCTCCAGTATATCATGCCCCGCAAAGCCTCGATATGAAGCCGATAACGTAATAACTTACGACGTTGTGGGATGCTAAGAAACAAAAAGATGCAAGTAATATATTTATGAATATATTCGTGAATCAATATATTAACATAAATAAAACACTGTAAGGCGCCTTAGTAAACGCGTGCACGTAGATTCGCATTGACCTCCTTGGCAAAGCGGTTAGCTTCTTAGCTCACAACTTTGCGGTCGTAGGTTCGAAATATGAAGGCGATTAAAAAAAAAAAATCTTTTTGCAACGTACCCCCCATGCATAGTAGGGTAGATTATAAATCATTAATGCTGGATAAATTCTGATGTTAACCACTACTACCCTCTGGCATGCAGACGCAAAAATGAATATCGTTAAAATGTATATGGAGATAGAACAAAGATTAATGAAATTCCTAAAGACTTAAAAAAAAGAGACAATTACTTCGAAAATGAAAAAAAGCCAGATCTTTCTACCTGCATGAAACATGAAAACATATACCGATATATGTGTATGCATATCTATATATGAGAGCTAACTAATATTAGAAATAAAACTTATTAAAATATCGCACGATGATGAGTATGAAATTAATGTTAAAATTTTAAGAATTTAGAAATAAAATCTACTGATATTATCTACACCGTAATAAAAAATATCCATAAATGAGAGATTTCTTACAAAAATTCTGAATAAAATCAATTTTGTAAAACTTACCTAAAATATAATGTAAAAAAATAATAAAAATTCAACATAATCGAAAAATTAACTTATTATTTATTTTTGAAATTGTATTATTTTTCATTTAAATTAAATAATAAATCGAGTATATGTACTTTGATGGAGAGTGTAACTCTTAGAATCACCCTGACGAAAAATCACTAAACAGCTCCTAAGCGTTGCTTTTAATGATTTTTGTTATGCTTAGTACATTTATATTTGACTAGTTTTTTCTAACCTATTCTAACCCTTCTCTTTTCCTGCTCTTATTATTTTAGTCTCACAACACTCCTCAGAATGGGGATGTTATAGTTCTACTAACTTTGGGTAGTTAGGACTCCCGAACGGTGTCACATTAAAACAAAATAAAGACTAGGTACGTAGGAAACGATATTTTATTAATGTGAATTGAATTGAAACTATTTTAGCGCCCTTGAGGTGATTTTTTCACAAAAATGGCGCTATACAAATCATCCAATTATTATTATAATTATGTTCTTAATTTCTCTACACCAAACTTTTTTAAAGGACGAAAAGAAGTCTCCATGACAGCACAAGTAAATGAAAAGTATGTCTAAATGCTTTCTTTTAATTTTTTTTACTTTTTTTGCTGTTGTAAATCTTGTCTTATGTAGCAATGTCATTCTTTTAAAATGCCTTAAAATGAAAATTTTGAAAGATTTTTAAAAGGAAGAAAGTAAATTTAATTGAATTGAATTGAAGAGTAGATAATTTAAAACTTGGGGGTACAGTTATGGTTCTATGATAATTCATTACAGTGGTAAATCGGCAGACTTTTGAAAACCTAAAAACGTAATCTAACCCAACCCAGCTAACAAAGTTATTTTTCTTCCTAATTTTTTATGACTCTGTGTCATTTTTCAAGAGTGTACCGATTTATCACTGTACGGAATTTTCCGGGTACCCAGTGGTCAGTTACTTACGTTGTTCGTAAGGAAACTATAAAAAGCTTCTTGAACACGTAATTAGTTGGCCATTAGCACTCAGTTTTACGCCCAGTTCACAGAAGGAGAAATGAAGACCCGCGCATATCACGCCATAGCGTATTGTCTCGAAGTTAAATATCACATACGTAAAGTAACCCTAGCACGCGGAGACCTTAATCTGCAAAATTACTCAAAAAGAGTTATTAAATTTGTAAATGACGACTCCTCGTTCCATATTTTAGACTATAATTATTGCAAAAAGCCCGTTTACCTTTAAACCGCGAGCTACTGCCACTATCCTTCAAGTGGTCCAATTTTGATCTTCAAATTAAAATACCGCGTATACCTCCTGTGGTACAGCGTCAACCAACATGCAGATGTGTCGGAGAAAAATGCATTTTTCTGAAACACGAATATTTTTTTAGTATACTGTTGAACCGCAGTCATTTCTGTAAATCGCTGTAATGTTCGTATGTTAATAATATATAATACTGAAGACTGACTGTTATTTTGCCATCTTTATACTCATTATAATCAAATAATATAATTTCGGTAATGTTAGTACGGAGTTGGTATGTAACTGTACGTAACATCCTAAGTTCTTATAATAGTTGGTGGCATAATCGTCAGCATAGTTTCCTCCTAAATAGTGTATTAGGGTTCGATACTCGATCGTGGCAATATTTTTATTTCTTAAATTATTTTTTTCTTCAATGAATGTGTAGTTATTTTATGGCGTTAATATTAATAAATTAATAAGAAGTGCTTTGTTTACACCGCTGTTTTAATGCATAAATATTAACGTGGTTCGAAAGCGAAGCTTTCCTCATATATTTTAGTATGTTTTGAATCCTAGTGAGGAAAGCTTCGCTTTTGAAACATGTTGGTATTAATATATTTAAAAAAGTGGTTTAAACAAAGTTTTCCTTATTAATTTATTAATTATTATTTCTTTATTACGAAATTTGGGGAGGTTTATGCAGTGTCAAAAATCGCATAAAGTAATAATAATTATTTAAAAAAAAAAAAAAACAAAGATATCATAATTTGAGATTGATTGTGCCAGTAAATTTCTCCATTGTGCTTCTATGATGAAATCTGGACTCTAGCGGGATTCAATTATGAGGACATATTCCGGACTTGTAAGTATATACGAGTAGATTCTTTAAATCCTGCCACGTGGGTCTTTTTTATATTTTTTTATATGAATACCGCACAAGAGTCCCAACTGCTCCCAACCGTCTGGAGCCAGTGAGACTATGGCATTCCCAATTGGGGAATGTTGTGAGGCTGAAGATATTGGGAAGGAGAAGGGCAAGAGGGGGGTGGGGAAATACCTGGGTATTCAGATCTGGTCACCAAACACGGCTAAAAGCCATTTCAAGCAACGTTTCAATTCTGAATGGTGGTCTTTCACCAGCGCGATACTGAGAGTATCTTCCGCTTTGGAACGTGTGCAAATATTAATTAATTGTGAAACAACACAAATTAATTAAATAAAATTTACTTGCGCACGCAGGGAGTTGAACCCGCGACCTTTGGATTCGTAGTCGAGAGCCTTACCCCTCCACCATGGAGGCCGTGAAAATGGGTCTTATGAGGACTGCAAAGTCAATTGAAATTATTTTGCATTTTAGAAGTATCGTCCTGGTGAAAGATCACCTTTCATAATCGAAACGTTGCCTTAAATGGCTTTGCCGTGTTTAGTGACCCGATATTATTTACCAGTATCTATCCAATCTTTTTCTTACACATCTACTTTCTCTTCTTGCCCTTCAGCCTCACAACATACCCTAAATCGGAATGCCATAGTCCATGGACTCTTTTGTGTAATGCGTTTAAAAATAGTAGATAAATGCCCATAGTGGTATATCAAGAGGTTTTTTATTTATTTTTTAATAGTTAATAAAAAGGTTTAGCATACAAACCAAGAAAAAGAACTTAATTTTGGAAAAAGGTAATTGCAGATACCACGTAAGTACACATCTTATTTATATACCTAAACAATTAACGGAGTTCCAAAACCCGAAGAAAATCCGAGTTATTATAATAATTACCTACCCCTTTGCTTTGCGTTGACACGTCCTTGTGCGGGTCGACACATTGCCTTTGAGAAATGTCTCAGTGCGAAAGCGGCCATTAAGGCGAATATCCCGTTTTAACGACTCGCGAATTTGCAAAGTTCCGTCACGAAGAACATTAAACTAATTTGTAACAAATTGCAATGTTGATTAAGAGCACATCTTCCAAAAGACCTTCTAGCTGGGACACCGGACCCTTCGGGCGAATAAAACCTGCTGACATCTTATTATGACATCTCTCTTAATATCAAGGTAGGTACCTGCAAATTGATGTGACATTGCAAAGGTGACTATTACTCGTGGTTAAGTCCGTGCCGCCTGAGAAGAACAGGTGAAGGAACACCTTTAAGTAAGTCGAAATTTTGATTTTCTGTAAGAAGTGACTATTTCGAAGATAGATGTCGGACTTGTCATGGGTACCTGTGAAAGATTTTTCATGGTCATGAAGAGACTAGTAACCTTAAAAAATAACGTTTTGATAGGACAACGCGATAAAAAACATTATTTTTCAAGCATTTGCTTCACCGATGTCTTTTCCGATGTCGAAGGACATTTCTGACTTCATATTACATATATGCGTTCTATTCTCCACTGCGATTTGAACCAATTTATCTATCCATCATAACCATATTTTCAATATATTTATTAAGCTCGCGTAATCTGTTTGCCAAAACGAAAATTCCGAAAATGTTCGTATACCTTTCCGAAGTAATTTAAATTTAATTAGTTTCTCGTATTATTATTTTTAATTATTTTAAATGAAACATACAATGAAGTTCCACTCCCATGAGTTGACAATAAGTCTCAATATGGAACTAATAATTAGTACATTATATTTGTTTATACACTAAGAAGTTTTCAAAGCAATTACATATGTGAATATATATATATATAAATACATATTTTTATAATTTCTTCAAAAGATTCATTAATTAAAAATTAATAAAAATGCTTTGTAAACACAACTTTTTTAATATATAAAAATCAACATGTTTCGAAATCGAAACATTCCTCATCAGGACATGCAGAAAACTAAAAGACAAATGTACAACATTGATCACAATAATGTAAGAATAGACTAATAATTAACTTAACTAACAAAAAGTAATTAAAGTATCTAAGAAATTAATAAAAAAATATATTTTTGAACAAATAATAACAAATTTATATTAAAATTTATTTATTTTTATTATTAATATATATATAAAATCAAGAAAATAACATGGCACAAAAAAAAATAATGGTTGTTTTTTTATTAAATTAAATTAATTAATATTAAAATAATTTTAATGGATTCCTTCAAAAAAAAAAAGATTATTAGTAATGTTTAATTTACTATTAAATTTTTTTCTAATTTCTAAAATTTGAAATTTATCTAATTGTAAACCGGTTGTATTTGTATTCAAAATATTTAAACCTTTATTTGTTTCCAAAATATGGGTGACATATTCAGAATAATAATTATTACTTAAACATCTTAGGTGCTCCTTAACTGCAATATTAAAATTTACTGATGTCTTTCCAATTTTTATATTTCTACTTTATTCATATGTTTTGTTATAGTTATATTTATATTATATAGCATGTAAACAGCATATAAATGTGCAATTAAACATGTATATGTGCATATTTTTTTGGAGAATAAAAATGCATATTCATAGGCCATTGAATGAAATAAATGTAAATTTAGTAATTAAATTAATGCTTTGAATTTTGTCCGAACTTAAAAATTATTGTATATCTCAATATTCACCGAAATTCTTTCAGTTAATTCAATAACTCACTCACACCTTTTAAATATTACTGCAATTATAAGTTTCTCGTATTCTGAAAAAAACTTTCGTTTTCATATGGTTTTTTATGCAAATTCCCAAGATATTTGCAATGGTGTGTTAACGAGGTGGGAAACGTTCCTTCATCAGAAAAATGTACCTTCGTTGAATAAACATGTTATAATTAAACGGCTTTTGTACGACCTCTTGTTACCGTCATTTGCAGGCTTCACGTTCATCTTGATGAAATTATAAGCCAGGCTATACAATACTTTACCTGCGTACAGACAAGGAGTGAAGCTAAAGATATATTCCATATGTTAAGTACTGGATATAATGCAGGAACATACAGAAAGGTATAGTATAAAAAAGCATCATTAGATATATTGTAACTTAATAACTAAATATCTTATTAATTTAATAACTTAATGACATAATAAATAATAACTTAATAACTTAATAACTTAATAACTTAATAACTTAATAACTTAATAACTTAATAACTTAATAACTTAATAACCTAATAACTTAATAACTTAATAACTTAATAACTTAATAACTTAATAACTTAATAACTTAATAACTTAATAACTTAATAACTTAATAACTTAATAACTTAATAACTTAATAACTTAATAACTTAATAACTTAATAACTTAATAACTTAATAACTTAATAACTTAATAACTTAATAACTTAATAACTTAATAACTTAACTTAATAACTTAATAACTTAATAACCTAATAACTTAATAACTTAATAACTTAATAACTTAATAACTTAATAACTTAATAACTTAATAACTTAATAACTTAATAACTTAATAACTTAATAACTTAATAACTTAATAACTTAATAACTTAATAACTTAATAACTTAATAACCTTATAACGTAATAACTTAATAACTTCAAAAAATAATAACTTAATAACTTAAAAGGCGTATCTTTCAATTTTTTTTTCAATTTGATTTTATTGCATTCAAAAGTCAATTGTATTATTTTGCTGAAATCGTATATTTTTGCACCTTCAACCATGTTAATAATTCAAATAAATAAACACTTCGTACTATGCTAACGCAAGAAATATTACGAGAAATTTATCTGTAAATTGTGTACACGTAATTAAGGACAAAAACCTAAACTGTAATCTTTTTAATTCTATATGAAACAAGTACCAGAATTTAGGTGAAACATTCAAAATTGCATTCGCTGGTTCTCAAACTATTTTCACACATTTTTTTAAGTATTTCATAAAATTTAAAAGATTACAGTTTTAGGATTTTTGTCTTTAGAAAACTCGTATATTTTTTTTATTACCCGTATAGAATTTACAGATAATCATTGTAGAAAATAATATTAACATAACCCAAATGAAACATGAAAACGGAAAAAAGGGTCAGAAAATAAAAAGATTTCAGTTGCATCTGGGACTCGAGCCCAGGACCTCTGCCTATCCGGGGCAACCGCTTAACCAACTTAGCTAATACCAGTTCAATTTATGTCATCTTAATCGATATCATATCTCAAATTCAAGATTTTTTATATTATTTTCCATTTTTAATCTCATGTTTCATTTGGGTTATGTTAATATTATTTTCTACAATGATTAAATATTAAAATGAGGTTTTTAAATCTCAATAAAAATAATTAATAATTAAAAATCGAATTTTAAGACAACTCATTTAAGTATTGCTGGGGATAGCAGACTACGAAGCAATGTTTAAGGCCATCTTTGAGAGCTGGCTCCAATAAATAAAATAAAAAAACACATAGTTTCTTGTTCACTTTATAAACTTTTTCCGAAATTATTATCGCATAGCTTCAGAAAGCTGGGCTTATGTTCCCAATGAAATGTATTAAACCTTAAGATTTTCAGTCACTTATTGACACTTATAATAATATCGCTCATCCCAAAAACATCAGTAAATTGCGACGGTAGAAGATTAAAGTGATTAAAGATAAAAATGTACGAAAATAATTATAAAGACGATCGCGCCTCCGCAGAACGTTCAATTTTTTGACACTGCAAATCATGTGCAATTTATAATTCATTATTGCATGAGACTGATAAAACATGGGGTAAATTGGATAATATCTTACGAGGTCATCTGGAGGCCCTAAATTGGAAATTACCAAGTTAATTTCTAGTGGGTTTAACTACTTGAAATTTTAATAATACGTTGTTTTAACAAGAAATCAATGAAGGTCCAAGACCCAGAACCAACAGTATTTTTTTGTAAAGTGACTATTAACCAATCACGATATTTCCCCGCATGGGTATTCTCAGTAGGAGACGAAAAACATTGCTGAGCATAGACTCAGTACATGGTCGATTCACAAACTTCCATTGTTTCAGATATATTATACTGTTATTTTGACTCTTGAAGTGAACCACTGACGTTAGAATCACCATAGAGGTATATAAATAGAGTCAACGTTCACAGAAAAATCAGTATAAAAAATTGTTCCCGCGCGTGAAATATGAAGGGGGTGAAGCGGCTGTCGATGTAGCTCGAATCCTTCCGACCGCGAACAAACGGAACGAACCGCCGTGGCCTCGAGCATTTCTTACCGGCGGCGCAAACCGACTTGAGTTGCTCTTTGAGTTTCTTCCGAAATAAAAATGCCAATTTACAGTATATTGATTATGGTAAAACCGATGAATAATTATACCATTACTTTTGCTATTTTTCCAGAACCACTTGTGCAGTCTTGTTGGCATTTTGCAGTAATCTTTGGAGATTCGTACCCAGCCTGGCGAGCGCTTGTAATCGACTGAAGCCCTTGTTATCTCAATGCAGCCAATTGGCCTGATTTATGTCTCATATTTTGAACGTTCATGTTTGTTTCATTTGTATACCTCAATGGAATTATTAGACTTGCCCTAAGTACGACTTCGACGGCTGGAGGCAAAGATTACGTGATATCCATTTTGGTATCAATTTTCGTTTACTGCCGCTCATGTTGGTTTGAGCAAATTGTAAAACTTGCAAAAAGTGTCAAACTAAATACCCCAACAAAATATTCGGTTTTCGTGAAGAAGCCAAACCTTTTTACTTAGTTGCTGTTTTACATAAAAAGGCCGTCCCCCACCCCTCTTATGTTGGTTTCTTCCCTTGGGTGTTTGGTCATCTCTATGTATTATTTGCGCTCTGACATGAACAGACAAAGGTATTTACTCGAAAACGTCGTGTCTCCGTTAGATGTCCCACAGTTCTTTTCGATCCACTTGGGTCGTTTCGTTTAGTCTTCTGACACTCCTTTCTCAACATTCTAAACGTAGGTACTTTTCAATAACTTATTAATTACGCTTACACCGGCCGTACAATATTTTCAGATCTCCTCATTCGTAATACGGTCGAACGTGGTTTTATTTCATGGCCTTGGGGACTTCATGCAAATGTACATATTTATTTATTTCAATGGTTTATAAAGTAAATGGTCTCCCATAGGGCATTAATGAAGCAGTAGGTACTAACATACAAAAAAATAAAATTTATTGCATTTTTACGCAGATGAAATTAGACTGGACACTGTAAAAATGAGGTCTCCGAGACATACCTTATGTGTGGTAAAACTTTGAATGACCATTTTAAAAAAGAGGAGATCCGTAAAATACAAGGCCGAAGAAACCCTAATGGTTAAGTTTAAGAAAGAGACAAAGAGACATTTTTGCTGTCAATGTAAAATTGTATGTACTATCTCCTACTTATGTATTGTAAATTCCTCCCGTCCTAAAATGAGTTTTGAAACTCATCGGGATTGCTTTAGCAAGAAATAAATATATAAAAAAAAAAAAAAAAATATTATTTGGGCATGTAAAGCGGATGAACGAATATAGAAGTGTAATAACGTGGAAGTTAATGACAAAAGAAGCCAGTGACGCCCTAGGAAGACAAGGCATATTCAAGTTAATCAAATACTTGAGTACGGTCATGTCGAGAGTCAAGAATAACGGAAGAATACGTATGAGATGATATATGAATGTGAATAAAGCGAGGAGTGTATTCCGAGACAAAGTTGTTTGGCGGTCTAACCTATAAATGTTTCAGAAGCAAAGCTCCCGAAAATTTTAAATATTTTCTTAACTGCTTTCATCACTTATTTTAAATTTATGTTTGTGTATTTATTTTTTTAATTTCTATTTTTCATTATTTATAATATTACTATTTAAGGAAAACGATAAACATGATGTTTTAAAAGTGAAAAATATTTATTAAATTAATAGTAATTACTTTATTTAAAACCAATGTATTTGACATGTAAATATCTACATGTTTCAGAAGCAAAACTACATCTTTTAAATATTTTTTTAACATTTTTAATTATTTTTAGTAGATATATTATTTATCCTGACGAGGGGAGCTTTGCTTCTGAAATATGTAGATATTTACATATTAAATACAGTGGTTTTGCACAAAGTTATTGTTATTAATTTAGTAAATATGACCCCACTAATTGATCGAACATATTTTGAGAAAAAATTAAAATAATTATTTGGATTGAAATAAATTTTAGTTACACAATTTTGTTGGATTTTATCGTGCCGTTCTTATACAATAAAAATATTTTGACAAATGGCAAGATTTAAAAAACCAATATTATAATAAATACTTTTCTGGAGAGATACTTTACAAGAATAACGTATTTTTTCAAACTTCAAAATACAACGCGTCTTAAATGTTACACTAAATATTCTTTATTTAAATTTCAGTAATCTATTTATCACGTATTTGAGGTTCTGAGATAAATTATTCATTCATGTTGCATACGGTAGCCAGAACGTGATAAAATCACAACCTACCTCAAACACAAAGGGATGAATGAAACTGAAACCGAAATTATCTAACTAACTAAGCACCATGACACATAAAAAATTTAAAAAAAAAAACTGTTTGTAAAATTGGTGCAAAGGTGTAAGTTACGTTTTATTTATATAAATTGCCCAATTATTTACAAAAGTTACCTTGTTTCAATACAATTAGCCCTTGACATGGAGTTATACATGTACTGTTAAAGAAATACCGGTCAATATAAAAAAATGTGATGAAATTTAAGAAGGAAGTGACGAAATGTGTAAAGTGCAACTTTTTAAAGTAATTTGTTAAATTTAATCAATATTTATTTTATTGTGCGTTGTGACTTAAATTACAATTTTTGTGTTTAAGGTACCTACTTTATGTTAACCAATATGTTCTATTTTAAGTTTTTTTTTACATGAATACCGCACAAGAGTCTCAACTGCTCCCAACCGTCTGGAGCCAGTGAGACTATGGCATCCCCAATTGGGGAATGTTGTGAGGCTGAAGGTATTAGGGAGGGGAAGGAGAAGGGGAAGAGGAAGGTGAGCAAATTCCTGGCTATTCAGATCTGGTCACCAAACACGGCTAAAATCCATTTCAATAAAATTTCAATTCTGAATAGTGGTCACCAGGGCGATACTGAGAGTATCTTCCACTCTGAGTTAAATAAATAAAAAAAATCCTGATATATTATTATTACATCATCTGTTTTGGAAGGCACACAATTTGTCAGGTAGGCATGCGGCATAGATGTAAGTCAGCAGTCCAAAGAGACTTCTTTACAATATTGAGCCTGCAGGAAGAACGAGTATTGGGAGACCTGATGTAAGGTGTGGACATATGGAACTCGAGGGAGACAGCACAGGACCCTAAAAGAATAGATGTGTCGATGGTGAAAATAGTATTTAATCATTACAGTAATACTTACAATTTCCAAATGAAAAACGAAACAGAAAAGGACACTGAAAATAAAAAGGTTGCATTGTTTGTCACTTCAATGCATTGCAATTGCACACTTTATTCGTCAACGCATTTTAAAAAAAATCCTGAATAGCCTGAAGGTTTGACCTAAGGGTTAAACTTATCTGTTTATACGTTCGAGGTCAATTGTAAATATTAAACAACTATAGGTTGTGGATAAGTTCTCGAAAAAAGTCTTAATAGAAAGCTCGTAAGTAATTTTTCAACGAATCATTTATGTATGATTTGAAAGAGAATACAAGCCATTACATTGTATGCATTTCATTACCTACCTCTGATGTTTGTAGACAGAATACGGGTAGGAGGTCTCTAGGTGAATCATGGACTTAAATACCTAAAGGCAAAGTGACTAGACAGCTCACGCACTTTTTTTTTCACCCTTCATTGGAGTTCTTCTTGTTGTCTTTATTGTCCCGCATAGTGGGCGATACATCATCCTGGTAAGTACGAGGTCGGCAATTGGAAGTATGATCGGGAGTCTTTATTATTAACGCGCTTTGAATTATGCATCTCTTAGATGTGTAGGCTCCAATTAACCAGTATGCAGGTATTACTTACGGGTGTTTAAATCAGTGTCTGGTTTGGACGCGAGTGTTCGTGCCACTCTGACAGCCAAGGTCCTATTCCTATATTTTCATTAAGATATTCCACAATTATTCATATAGACTGTAAAATCAAAATTTAAAAATGTCAAATTTGTTTTAAAGTTTGGGAAAAAATATTTTACAATTAAGGAGCACTTGAGGTGTTTAAATAATAATTATTATTCAGAATTTGACAACCATGTTTTGGAAACAAATCATTCTTTTGTCATAAAAGTTTTAAAAAATTACCTACGAATACAACTCGCTTACAATTAGATAATTTAGAAATTTTATAAATTGGAAAAGGTGTCAATAGTCAATTAAATATTATTAATAAACTCTTAAATTTATTTCCACATTAATAACTATGTTTAGAGAATTATTATTATAACTTTTAATAAAAATAACTACTGTTATCTGATTTTTTATACTTTGTTATTTTCCTGATTTTATTTACAATAATATGATAAAAATGATAAAAAATATTTATTTTTGCGATTTCTATATATGATTATTTAATATTTTGTAATATTTTTATTATTTTTTTAATATTTTTTACATTTTTAATTAATAGCTTACCTATCTTCATTGCTTATTTTTAATTTCTTGACTATTCTTAAATTATTATTTTGTATGTTCATCGTTTGTCTATACTTTCTATTGTTTTTAGTAAACTGTATGTACCGATGAAGAAAGCCTTCCTTTGACATTTATATGTTAAAAAAGTGGTGTGAACAAAGTTATTCTTATTATTTTATTAATATTTTAAGCACCTGACGAACTAATCTAAAGTAGAGTAAATACAATTTATTTTGTAATCTACCCATCAATCCTGATTCACTTTATTTTTTTGATCAATATCATAATCAAAAGTTTTCAAAATATAAGGCTTTCTGTAGAAAAGTTACCTCTTGACGAAATGTATATACCTGATAAAATAGTTCTTAATTCTAGTTTTGCAAAATCATTTCAAAATTATATTCAAAACATAAAAATTCGTTGCAATAACACTTCTGATTTATTATTGAAGGGCTTAACAAATATTTCATTTGCGCGCGTGCAGGACCAACCTTAGGATAAATTCTCCAATTTCCGGTATTTGTGCGTAATATTACACAAAATTTAATAACATCGACATTATTCACATTACCCTTTCAAAATATCGAACCGAAGTAATATGTACGACCACAAATTGATGCGCGAGTATAAAATTTATCGAGAGCATCTCCTGTCCCGATCCTGTCTTCCTCTTTCTCTCCCCCTTCCTTCTTATTTTGTTTTTTCTTTATCTTGTTAGGTTCATAAATAAAACATCTGTATTTAACCACTGTTAGCAAAAGAAACTTTAATGGCTTCCCTTTTGTTAAACTTCCTTTGTATATATATTTGGATTAATAACGGGTTTGTTCTTACAAAAATAAACAAATTAATAATTGCGCATTTAGCGATATACCGCTCCTATTGCGCACATCACCAAAAAAGCTTTTTTTACTAACCGTCTAACAAGCTTACCTCTATACGGGAGTATTTTATCTCCCTAGGCACTTTTATCCATAATATGCAAATGATTTATTGGAACATTCCACGAATAATCCTGTTTGGCAAATTGAGATTATTTATGAACTTTTCCTAGGAAAAAACACTATGAATTATGGGTACGGTGCGTGACAAGCGGTAGCGATGTAAGTTTCGTTGCTCCAAATTACAAAAAAGACGTTTTAATATCTCCAATTGAATATTCATATATGTGTACCTATAAAGTATGGGTTTTCAAGACTTCTCGGACTAACAAGCGGCGAATCTTCGCCCGTCGTAACTTTGACGATCAGAATCGTAATTTGACTATCGACGTCGTATTTTTGACTACCGGTCAACGTTATTTCAACTGACGAAGCCGCCAATTCGACATGGGCATTTATGTTTTGAGTTTTTTTTTCTAAATGATGATTTCAGATCTAATAAATAAAATGAAAATACCTGTTAGTTAAATATTTAAATTTAAAGAGTATCGTTTAGTTCCATATATAACATAAGCTATGGCAAAATATCATGTTACATTATTACTTTCAGTGTCATTTTTTATCTTAAGTATTCAATCGAAAATTGTTTATTAGTACAATTATGATATGGCATATTTTGAAGCATGTTGTATTAAAATGAAGTAGTTAATTCTGGAAGGTACAGTTAAAGCAAGATTTTGCTTGTCAATGTGGCTGGAAACCTTCAGCGCATAGACAAAGAAACAAGTGCTTTAAGTTTGTATTATGAGGAAGAGATAGTTGGCTGAAATAGGTAGGTACTCCATACGATCATACGGTCTGTGAAACATGATATGAGAGAGTAAATAAAATTTCACAGAAAAGGATAAGTACTATAAGAAAACCATACGTTATGAAATATAAATACACGGGAATGACGTTAAAACAAATGCAGGAAGAAAAATATCGTATTCTATTGAATTTGCTTAATTCAATTTATTATAATAACTTATTGAAGCTTATAAATTTCATTGTAATATGTTTAATCATTGAATAAAATGTTAACAAATCTCAAATGAAATACTAAACGGAAATCGAAAAGCGAATCGAATCCAGGACCTCTGTCTTACAGAGACAAATAGCCGTTCTTCTTAATCCTACTGAGAAAGTTATTGAGCTAAAATATTGACTCAACATTCTTCAAATGGACAAATAACCTCTTCCCATTGAACTCTCGATCAAATTTACCATCAATTTAGGATATCGATTTTTGTGGATTAAGTTCCGCTCAACAGAGGACTAACTATAAAAAATGTCAACGGGGTGGACAAATGTCAGTGAAATATCAAACATCATTATTGGTTCGCAATCTATTTATCGTGATTCAAATATTGAATGACATATATTTATTTCCATTTTCGAATATGATTCGAAATCAAAACATGATTTTTGTATGAGATGATAATTTTTTGAATTTAACTTATTATAAGCTATGTTTTGTCTTATTTTTCAGGAAAGAGAAACGTCAAATGTCAAATGTACGTCTGTGAAAGTGGACGGGCACTATATTATTTTCTACTAAAATGGGCGGGCACTATTTTACAGTCTACGAAAAACTATAGACAATTTGAGATAAAAGAATGCTTGCCAATAGTCAGAGCGAATACTCAACAAAACACTTACTTGGCTGATCGGTCAATCGGACAATCCGAAAAGTTTGGAAGAACGGCCGTGACACTCAAACCACTGAGCTAAAGAGACCTTATTACTTTAACTACTTATTACTTTAAAAATGATGCAAAGTAATAAGGCCTTATTAGTAGCTATAGTACAAGTTCCGGTAAGACAGAATCTCTGGATTCGATTCCCAGATGCATTTTCTGTTTCGTTTTTCATTTGAGATTTGTTAATATTATCTTCAATGATTTAGAATTTGCTTAAATTAATGCTGGACAAAACTCGTATATTACAACAGAATATTAATAAAGTCTCTTTTTTTTCCTATTATTTATGCTTATTGTTTATTATAGGGTGCGCCATCTAACCTATGGGATATTTGGGCTCAGACCAAGCTCTCCAAATTCTGCAATAAAGAATAATAATAATCACAACAAATATGTAATAATAAGTCGTCTCGACGTGGCCTAACCATAGTTTGAAAATGGCTTCGAACGCCGAAACAGCTGTCACAATAATGAAAAAGTCTAAACATGACTTTTAAGTCATGTCTTTATATGTGTATTAAATATAGCATTATTACATTTGATTTAAATTAGACAAAAAAAATATTAAACAATTAGTAATAATAATCACATTTATTATTATTTGCCTTAACCAGTTTCGAATTAGTAACCACTAAGATTATAGCAGTGGCGCGCAGCTCATAAAGACAGAAAAGCTGTGCCTACCTTTATTTTCCCTAATTGTTTTTATTTCATGGTCGTTCTATCGTAAGAAAATATTTCTGCTTGGCACATTTCTAATTTTATTATTGCATTTTGCCTTGACCACCTAATCGTCCTTGCTTTATGGCGTGATGAGTAATGATAATGAACCCCCGAAAAGTTACAGCCTACCTTTGGTCAAGGAGCAATGCACGCCACTGGATCATATCTAAAGAGCTTTACTCTGTGCTACGGATATTATAATTACGTGTAATAATTGAATCTTTGTTGGTAAATGACTTAAATTATTTATTTTAACATAATATAACGTATGCACGATGATAAGTACTCGAAACGTTTTGTTTTTGCGAAAGCGCTCAACGAGTACTCAATAATTCACGAAAACACGGTCCGTCATATTAGAATAATCATCATTAAAGAAATCTTTTACGCAATGACAGATGTTTCGATGACATTCATATCACTTTAATTATGCGGTGTTTGTAATAACGCGGACGTTTCCGTTCTACTTGTACAAATTTGTCAAATAACCTTAGAAATCAATCAATTAAAATTTCTGTAAATAAATATCATAGGCAACAATACCATTAACCTTTTTCGGACGGGCAGGTGAGACGGTCAGCGAGCTGTTGCCGACTTTACACGATTATTTTATAGCGTTTTTAATCGCCTGTCCTCGCCAAGTCAATTAAACGGTTTTCTACATTAGATCTAAGTGATCAATAAAAATACAAGTATGATTTCTGATATCCAATTATTTGTATAAACAAGTAGAAATGCAGGGCCGGTACAAGGGTGCAACAATCGGTAAGGTAGCATCGGGCGGGGGTCTTTTGGATTTCAATATCCGTACGGTTCTTGTGGTTAAAAAATATTCACTAATCATACAAAATAGTTTGATAAGCCTTTGTTAAAAATCCACAACAGAATGTGTTAAATTTTGAATGCAGATAGAAAAGCAACTGGGAAAAAAAAACGTTATTAGAATTTACGTCGGCACTTTCGGCCAACCGGCGACTGCTCTATATCACTGCAACCGTCAGCATTTTTTTTATGGATCGTTTAAAATTACAGCTGTACGATTTTAGAGAATATTATTATCACATTGATGCAGACTATATTACCATTAAAATAATCTTCAATAAAAAACGCACTGCAATTTTGTAAGCTACATAGCTTCAAATGGGGGAAATAAAAGAGTTAAAAAATTGATTTTTTTTAAATTTATTTATATCTATATTTTATACAGTACTATTTTACATAAGATGTTTTTTTTAAGTATAATAAACGTGCTTAGTATGGTGTTTTATAATGTGGAGTGTAAGGTAGGTTTAAAGAGGTGATACTGTGAATATGAGTGGTGACCGCTTCACTAGGAGAACCTCTACTGAGATGTTCACGTAGATGTGTTAAATGTGATACAAGTATTGATATGTATTGCTTAGTTTTGTTTAATATTTTAGTTTTGCTGTGTTCTGTGTTATTGTGTTTACGTTTAATTTGTAAAACTCCGTTTTAATTTAAAGTTTTAAAAAATGATTAATAACTATTTTTATTCAATTTTAAACGCAGTTTATTTATACAAAAAGGTTATGCTAGGTAATTAATATTGCATGTGACCGCTGTTTCGGCTTCCGAATGCCTTATCAAACTGTGGGGAAGCCACATACAGACGATCTTTTTCATGCTTTTCTTTGTGGATAGAGTATCTATACTTTTCTGCACTTAATTCTGGGAAGCACTAACTAGAAGGCACTATTAATGGGTAAAGATTTTGTCAAAAGAATTATGTCACAGAGACTGGTCAAACAATCATATTTAACGTTATTAAAAGGGCATCAAATCTCGTTTAGTTTGTTTAAGTGTTACCAATTTTGTTATTCGTTCTTCTTGAAGCCGGCTCTCATTTACTGTGTTCGTCATCTAGATCTGCGGGAGGTCCCCCTATGTACGGAACACGTCTGTAAACACTTGCACCTGTATAACTAGGTAATTAATGATTTTACCCGCATATCTAGACAAAGTCTCCAGGATATGGTGGCTGGTGGCTGTTGACTCGTGGCGTCTTGCACCATCATAATACTAACTACTACTGGCCACACTAAAACATCCCCACTATTGTTTTAATATCTATCTGAGGCACGAAGTATATATTGCTGAATTGTGGCTGGAACGCGATCATTGGACTGGTATAAGTCGGCCTGAATACAGCTAAACATAAATGAAATATTTCTTCAAATGATATGAAATTACTTGTGGAGTAATATTTATTAAATTATTAACAATTGCTTTGTTTCTCTACAGTAAACTAAAAAATGCATATCATACCTTTAACTTATATTCTTTAAACTTTTACACTTTATATTTTAAACTTTTACATCTCAGTTGTAATTCATTATTATTCTACACTAATTTAAAAAATGTAACATACTTAAAAAAAAAAACACACATTTTTTTTTTTTTTAAATTTTCTTTATGGATTGTTTTATATTCTTTCATGTATATGTATATTAATATGAACTAATCTTATCAATTTGACTGTCCTAAAACGGGATCTGCTCCTAGTTGGACAGTCAAAGCCTTCCGAAATATTTCTGTAAAATAATGTGTGTTTCAAATAAATATTATTATTATTATTATTAAAACCACTGTATTTTATTTGTAAAAATCTTAATGTTTCAGAAGCAAAGCTCCCCTCGTCAGGATAAATAATATACCTACTAAAAATAATGACAAGTATACACAAATAATACAAAATAGAACAAATTAAAAACACAACTAAAAATACGTGTTGAAGTAGGTAAGTAATTATTTGAAATGTAAAAAAAAATGCATACGAGATATAAAAAAGGTGTTTTTATTATTTTTATTATAAATAAAATATGGAAATAGCAAGGCATAAGAATAGTTCTTATTATTAAAATTTATATTAATAGTATTATAAACATAGTTAATATGGAAATAAATTTAAGAGATAAATATTTTAAAAATATATTTCATTATTAACAATATTTAATTGACTAACAGGTATATATTTACATATTAAATACAGTGGTTTTAAGCAAAGTAATTTTTATTTATCTAATAAAATAAATAATCTAATAAAAGTTATCCATAACCATGAAACTTGCCAATCTAAACCCATATGTTTACATATACGAGTAGATTGGAAAAACATTTCTTTAAAAGTCTTCAAATTTTAGCAATGCTTCACTCTGAATACGATATCCATCAGGTCTAGTGAAAATTATGTGAACTTTTCATTTGGGTTGTTAATATTATTTTCTACAATGATTACAGATTAAATTGTTGTCTAGCTGTGTCACAGTAGAAACATTTTATAGTTTTGAGAAACAATATAATATCACTTTTCCTTAAGCAGGTGTCCGCGTATCTATTATTGGGAATTTCCGAGATGCAATTTTTGGAAACTGATTTTTACGAATCAAACGGCGACGTTCACAGTTAAGAAGGTACTATCATTATCAAAGTGTAAAAAACCTATTTTATACAGTTTATTTCAGATTTGAGTTTTTTTGAAAATAATTCATATTGTATTTCAGTGACTGTTAAATCATACATTGTATTGTAAAATATTTGTGTAGAGTTCCAGGAAATATCTCTCCCTCTTCCTGTGTCAACTGTGGTTAGAGGTGCATAAGTGTGGAGATTATCTTCCCTACCCAGTGAGCGGGCTGCCTATTGCTACTGTAGGGCTTTAATGAATGTTAAACCAGTCAGATTTTTTGTTCAGATTAGATTTTATATAATGTTTTCTCATTTTTGATGTAAATCTTATTTCACACTTCGATAAAGATACATAAATTTTGAAAAGTATCACAATGTTGTCGCAATAATGTTTTTTTAATTTTTTTTTTATTTCGTTTGAAGTAATCGTTTTTCGAAGTGCTGTAAAAATTCACTTTATCCAAAAATATTTTTTTATAAAATGATAATAAAATTATATTATATAATAAAATTATAATTGACTGTAAAATAAATTCATAAAATAAATTAATACAGAATATTTTGCTCACTACATGTTTTGCTCGTTATTTTCACTTCATTTTCTGAAAATAATAAAATAAAACAAAATACCACAAATAAGAGATATAAATGATGATAAAAAAAAATATAACAGCCTAGACAAAGCCAGAAGCCACCCATGTCCTGAATTCCCAATGAGCCGTTTCTTCGGGTCCTATTATAGTCCAAATTTACGGTTGGTCCATCGGTCATATTATCATATTGTCTGTCGTTTTATCTCTATCTATTCCACTCTGGTCTGCTCGTGAGACGAATGTGCAATGATATTACAACGTGAGACGTGAGATGGAATAAAATATTGGGAATTCCGGTCATAAGTGCATTTATTTGTTTATTTATTAACGTATAATTGGATATTTGAATAAATCATATCACATTATTCAAATCAATGGAATGTACCTGTATTTAATTTATCGGAATACTTTATTGAAGTTTATAAACCTCATTTCACTATTTAATCAGTGAAGAAAATATTAACAAATTTAAAATATAAAACGAAATACAAAAGGACGCAGAAAATAAATTAAATATTCATTCTATACTAACAAAACTGTCAATAGATGGCCCATATAAATAAAAATCATGTAGGTATATCCGAGACACTATCTAGACTGCAAATAAATTATAGGAGAACCTTGGATAGCAGCCAAAAATATGGGATTTAATTGAAGATGATATTAGTATACGGCCTCTATGGTTGACTTGTTACGATCCTCGGCTACGAATCTGGAGGTCACGGGATCAAATCTTTATTTTATTAATTTATGTTATTTCACAATTTATTAATTAAAATAATAAACAGTATATATGCGGCATCTTCCAGAGTAGTAGATAATTTCAGTATCGCCTTTTCAGAATCGGAAAAATGTTTGAAATGTCATTAGGTCTATTTGGTGACCAGATCTGAATAGCTATGCACTTCTCCATATTCTTCTTCACCATCTCGTTTCCCTTCCCATCACCTTCAGTCTCGCAACATACCCCAATTGTTGATGTCATAGTTTCACTGACTCCAGAAGTTGGGACTCTTGTGCGGAACATTAAAAAAATAATTCTTTAATTGATTTATGATATCGATGAAACTGACGGAAAGTGATAAGGTCTCATTAGCTCGGTGGTTAGAGCACTAGTCCCAGTAATACAGAGGTCCTGGGTTCAATTCCCAGATGCGATCGTTATCTTTTTCTGTTTCGTATTTCATTTGAGATTTAGTAACATTATAATCAATCATGGAATATAACATACATAGTAGCAGGGATTCATTAAAAAAACATATAAAATATATTTTTGAAGTAATATTTTCATTCAGTTATTAAAAAAAATAAGTTATATTACAATTTAAAAAAAAAACAGTTCTATAACTATTGTTATCAGTGTTTGCGACGATAGAAAAATTAAAATTGTAATTTTTAATTAATGAGATTTTATTAGTAATTTTTTTAGACCAAATATGCATTTATAAATACATGTTTTTTTAGGAACACTTTGGAACAGAATGATTCGAGCAAAGAACTTATGTTGGTTATTACATATTACATGCGGATTTTATAATAATTCGATTGAAATGGATATTCTTGCTAATAGTATTTGGATTATCTGTGTAGTGCCGATTTCATGAAAAATCACCTCTGGGGCGCCGTACAAATATTTATTTTCCAAGACTCACTACTAACTAAGGATAATCATAACTTAAAGCTAACAGATTGCATCCATCAGCTCAATGGCCAATACCATAAAACTACATGTACAATGTATCAACGAGTGTGATGCTACGTAAAATGTACAGATTATTTATATTATGTAGAGGCAGATAATTTACAGGACCATACTTACCTAGCAGATCAATTTAGATTAACTTTGTATTTATAATTTCTCCAAACGATTGATAACTTTGTGGCGTCTTTATTAATTACATATTTATAAATACACTTTGTATACACCACTTTTATTAAAATATATAATTATTTCTACATGTTTTGACAGCAATGCTATCATCCTCAGGAATAAATGTATACTAAAACTTAATTATATATTTAAAATACTAAACTTTGTATTTATTTTAATATTTTGTTTACAGAACTACAAGAAAAGAACAGCACAAACATAATAAAAAATGAAGCAATGAAAAAAATAGAAGAAACATCTAAGAGAACATTCAAGTCAAAGCCTGAACAAGGTGTTTGTAGAGTCTATGATTTTAGACATTTTAAATGATAATCTTCGAGTTCTAATTTTGTAAAGCCCTACAAAAATCATTTTGATCGTTACCAACAATTTCAAGGCCCTGACTTGAGTTACTTAGATAAATTGTGTATACATAGTTTTGCATGCAGAGGACATAATGTAGGAAACACTTTTTATAATACTTTTAACCCCGCCCTTAAAACTCCATTTATTTTAATAAAACAATCGTTTTTTTTATTCAAGACTCCAAAATCAATCGTGTTCTATTGAGTATTTTCAATATTATGATGATTAATGTCTTTACTTCACTGCTGGAATATTTTATTAGTTAAGTTTTATGGATTTTTAGGGTAGTCATTTCTGTCGTAAAACACCGTTGAAAGTTGTTAAACTATGTTTTTACGATTGTCATCTATCAGAAACGGCACATTTCACAAATTTTATACACCACGGTGATATTTAATAGCTTTTTTACAGTTAATTAATCAACCTAATATGATAATAAAAAGGAACACCTCCCTTCTCTATCACAGTAAGATCACGCTTGCTTCCATAAAGGAGATGAAAAAAAGGTAAGGATCGAGAGAGGAAAATAGGATGAATGGTTTTTATCCCGATTAAGTATTCTGCGTGCGTTCTTGGTATAATTCGTAAAAGCGCCCAAAAGCGTTTATTTGAAGTTTTTGTCAAAAATGGACCTCATCTTGCTTCCCTTGCTTTATCTTAGTTTTAGGAGACATTTGATCTCGTTTTGAACAACAATGGATCCATATTGAAATTATAAATTTGAAAATAATCTCGTAGTAACGGGGGTAAATATGAATATTTTCTGTTGTTTACCGAAAGGAACTGCCTGTATTCTTGACGTCTATGATATTTGATTACACGCTTAGCTTTGTCAAAATACTGGCAATATATTTTGTTTTGAAATCATCATGAATATTTTTCCTATCAATCGTAGGTTTCCATGATAAATCAACACAGGTATGAATCGGCACACTTTTTAAAAGTAAAGTTAAGTCATTACAAAATACAAAAAAAAAACAGTCAGAAAACCTAAATAACCTTTTTCTTTTTAAAAAAAGATTGGTTGGATTAGGTTAAATTAGATTTTTCATGCAAATTTTTTTTAGTACTTTGAAAAAAGTGTGTTTTTTTTAAATTAATAATAGTTATGTTGTTTAAAACCACTTTATTTTTATTTGTTTATTAGAAACACAAACAAAATATATGCATAAAAGCATCATACATAATATATCAAATAGATTCAATCGGCGTGTAAATATCTCTAATTAACGTGTTTACAACATGCGTGGTGTACGCAATAAAGTTTATGGATTATTTAGTTACAAACAACAATGCTTATTTATCCATCAAAAAAAGAGGTTCAAAGATTTTACTTTCCTTAAATATAATTTCGTATTTTAATTATATTTATGAAGACATAAAAAAGTCATCACTTTTGCCTTTTTGTATTGAGTTTTAAATGGTATTATAGAATTTGAAAAAATATTAGGGTTGTTATGTTTACTTACTTCATTCTTCATTTATGTCGTTTTTGGTATAAAGTATGATATCCCATATTATTTAATACGTAAATATTTCTACATGTTCCAGGAGCAAAGCTCCCCTCTTCAGGATAAACAATTTACCTAATAAAAATAATGAAGTGTAGACAAATAATAAGAAAATAGACATAATAAATAAATAAAGTGGTTTTAAACAAAGTAAGTATTATTAATTTAATAAATATGACTCCACAAAGTAATTTGACATCATTTGAAAAAATACTGTTTTTGCTTATTTTCTCACTTAAATAATCACTGTAAATCAAATATCATTAAAAATTTAGATTTAATCAGTTTAAATAAAACGCAGGAAGACTCATCATCATAAAAAGCTTCTAATTAAACTAACAAATATTTCATTCATTCTAACATCGAATCAAATGATTAGCGAAACGATTAAAAAATCAGTCCATTCGGAGATTTCTAAACTAACTAATTAGTACTCCTTTTAACCAGTTGACAATGCAGCGAATATTTTATAATTAGGAACAGTTATCCAAAAAACGACCAACACCCAATCAAATTAATCGCTGAAAAAAGATTTTATAAACATTTTTAATAGATTGGTCGGTTTCCGCATAGCGAAATCCAAATCGTAAGGTGGCATTCGACAATCAAAGCACATCTCCCTTTCTGTTATATCAATTAGCCAATTGACTTGTTAAATCGTAAATGACTAGATCTGAAAAAGCGGGTGCACCTGCTTAAATCCTTGTTAATTTCACCAACCGTTTAGGAAACTCATTAATAGTAGGTACAAATTGCGTCCTGTGCTTTTTTGTAGGCTCTGGCAGTAAAGAGTTTATTGGCAGCGTTTTGTCTTTCGTATGAACCGTGCTTTTTACGGTCTGTTTTATCACTCATTAGGGAATGGATGAAGGTATAAGTTTTGCTTACGGGAAGGTTTATATTGATTATAATTTTATATTATGAGATCAAAATACTGTCGGGCCACGTATCTTGTAGATTTAATATGTTTAAGTATTTATTGCATAGCCACTGTGGTGTACTGATCTGCGCTAATGATGGGAAAGTGGTCACTCCAGACATCTGTTACATAGTAGAACATTTCTCAAAAGCGATAGCATCGTAAAGTTTATAAAGCTTCTACTACAATAAGGTTTAAATCATTATCATTACCTACCGGAAAGACGTGTCTCCTTTGCAACAAACTAATTTCAAGACAAAACGCAAGTAAAGCTATATTTGAACTGTAAAAAAGCGTAGAAGATAATCAATACTGCGATCGCGCGTAATCTGTTCGCGTTTTTGCTCTAAAAAGGCGACTTCTGCATATTAAATTGTACTTTGTAACGTGAAAAGACTCAAATATACAAAAGTTGGATAGAATCAAATAAATACGGTGAATTAATTATCAAAAACAGTGAATATTTGCGAAATCATAAAGTTAGTCTTAAAGGAACCTAAAAAGGATATTTAACCAAAAAATTACTTTGTAATCACCACTTTATTAATATATACAAACCAACATGTTTCAAAAGCGAAGCTTACTTCATCAGGAATATACAGTATACAAAAATTAAAAAAATAAAAAAGTTACGAGGAATGTTTCGTTTTCTAGACATGTTAATATGTATATATTAATAAAGTGGTGATTACAAAGTAATTTTTAATTAATTTTTTAATAATGGCACCACAAATTAAATTCTAATCTTTTGAAGAAATTATAAAATACGTGCGTTCCATTGACAGTTTAAAAAGTTGATATTATATCACTCATTACAGCCAGTCCCTGAGGAGAAGGATTCAATCCTCAGTCAAACCAAAAAAAAAAATTACTGGTATAATTTTTTTCAAAAATATAATGCCATCTTTGGATTAACGACAAAATAAACCATATCGTTAAACCTTCTCCTTCCAATCTCATGTACTTACACATCTAATATAATATATCTAATTTGTATTTATAATATATATATCTAAATTTAAAAAAATATGTAGGTAGGTAGGTAGGTAAACGGTAGGTAAAAATAGAATATTTCAATGAAATATTCTATTTTTCCCTACCGTATTGTTACGTTAGGTATTACTGACTTAATTTGTGCAACAGGCCTGGTATTTGTGACTTTATATCCTATGTACCTACCACAATAAAGAGATCAATCTTTTGATAAACATAATGTTTTTGTTTTATTTTTGTTATTTGTACATTCAAGTTTCCTAAATAAATAATTACAACTTATGTACTATTAGATTTAACTAATGATAACATAAATACTCCTGGATAATATTCCAAACTATTGAATTTTATCTTGCTTAATTTAATGTGGTTCTTACAATCTTTTCAAAAATAAATTATGTGTAATTTTTATGGGGACAGGCAGCGCATTACAATATTTTATCCATTTGTAAAACAAGCCATTTACCGCATTGACTTTGTTCTTTTTCGGTAGTCTGATTTCCTTAGATGTCCTTGTATCATGTCTGTTAACTACCGATGGGTCATGAGTCATTTTATTAAGAGCGGGAGTCACCGTACCAGCTCAACATTTTCGTACGACGCAATTGAACGACGGTTCATTTAAGAGCCGGCCCTCTTCCCAGTTCATGAGTTCAAACCCCAGTTAAACGACTCCCAACTCCAACGGCTCCCAGCTCAGGCTTCATGTATTGTACAGTGCCTATATGAGTAAATGCGATAATTATTCTTATCTCTACATTCGAATGTGAACACTTGAAAAGAACTGCTTTAAGATGCGTCATGGCGCCATATATTAATTGCAATTCCCATAATGGACGGCTCGTTCATGAGCGACTCATCGCTACTGTGAACGTCCAGGTTGTAAATTTTTTTTTGGAAATTTACACAATAATTGATGGGACTATATCCTACAACTCTTGTGTGAAATTTATTTTCTTATAATGAAGAGATGTTTACAGTCCAAAAATGCCGATTAAATTTTAAAAGTAAAACTTAAAGAGAAAAATAAATAAAATAAAATTTTAAGGCAGATTTGTCCTGAAAAAATGGATACATAAAAATAGATGACGCAGTAACAAAACGGAAAAATCGTATTAATATCGTAGAGCCTCGCATATGGTATTCCGGTCACGTTATCGCGTCCACTTACGATTAGCGTGAATTTAGTTGTGACCGTATGCATGATGAGGCGGCAGTTTGACGCGTGTGCGACGTTGGTGCACCTGTTTGTCACAGTGCCCAGTGCGCGCTGCACAGTGCACATGCCCATCACCAAGGACAGCATCCAACAGCTGGACCAAGCCAGATCGGAACACATTAACACTCGCTCTTGGCACGCACTACTGATTGTGCTTTGATATGCAATCAACGAATTGCCAATAGGGAAAATCGTTTTTTTTATTAACCGCTTGTTGTTTTTGTTCAGTGATCAGAGGTATTCCGTTTGCAATTTAATGTGTACTGACAATAACATTTAACACACATTTTTTTAACAAATAAGCAAATATTAAATAAAAATTGCATGTATACCACAGTAAACATACTAAGAAAAAATATAACCAAAAAGAAACAAGGTTCTTGTGTTTGGCGATGGAATTTCCCTCAAATAATAAAAATTAATAATAAAATAATATATTTTTTTACCGTACAGCAGACAAAAATACAAATCAGTCGTGTAAAAATAATGACAGTCAGTCGTTAAATTTATATTGATTATTAAATGAAACACGATGTTTGTGGAGAACAAAAAAAAGATAAAAATACGAATTATAATTGCAATTAAAAAAACGCTTGCTTCAAGTCTTCCATCGTGACACAAGCAAGTATGATGGTAGTAAGACAAATTCAAATGTAGTAAGATGATTCGTATCCAAGTTGGTCTTTATTTTCATAAAGAAGGGGGCTCTAAGAAAGGATTTATTAATGCGGGCCTTGAAGAGGACCGGATTTAATATAGGAGGTAAGAAAAGTGCCGGTAGCTCGTTCTATGTACTAGCCGATTTACACGAAAACGAGTCGGCGAAACGACCCGTTCTCATGAAGCCACCATGAACTATGAATTAATTGAGTTTCACGCACGTGCACCGGCGCGGAGGTGATCAACGCTGCTAGCTCCTTCAAGCGTGCTTGATTGAAATATCTGTAGAACAGGCTCGGCATACCTTCATTAGAGATGGCAATCGGTCTGTTAACAATGGACTATCAATCAGACGTGATGCCCTTTTTTGCACAGAATCAGCAGGTTTATCAAGTATTTGGAAGCTTCAGACCAGAGGTGACTTCCAAATTGTGATTGGGCGTAATTGTGATTTGCATGTGATGAGCACTTGGTCACTAGTGAAGAAGCTGCTGACCCTATACAAGACACATTTTATTTTATAGTTGATTATTAATATTATTGATGGTAAATTTTTATAAGTTGTTATTTTTAGCTTTGGTACAGTTTTCAATTTTTCTTTTTGAAGTGTAACTTAACTTCCGTCGTAACTTTTCAAGTCTAAGTTAACCTTTTTCATGTGAAAATTAACTTTTGTAAATGTAAAAGTCCTCTGGGCGTGTAATTAATAAAATGAATAAATAAATATGCGAATAATCAAATATATGCAAAATGCGACCTAAAATGATGAAGCTTAATGCCACACAAAATCTTAAAAAGGCAAACTTTTCTCATGCGCAAAGAAGCCTACATATTTTGCGACTTCTCAGTAGTATGATCCTGTTACAAGATGCTATGTAAAGTCATCTAGCCATATTTTGGCATTGTTTTGAAAATCCATTTAAAATTCCAATATTGTTATCAATCAACTACAATATTTCTTTTATTTAACAATTAGAGGATTAACATAAAAAAAAATTATGAAGAAATAACATGAAGAATAATTACAAACCACTCAAAGCGGTGAACAACAATATGTACGTATTCAAGAGAAAATAAAGTGTGGTTCAAGTGAAAACAAAATAATGATATTTTAGACTTTTTGAATGAGATAAGTGTATAGAGATCTAGAAATACTATATAGATTACAAAAGATTTGAGAAATTTAAAAAAAAGGTGTCGCTAAATATGTCAATTATCTTGCTACTATAGTGGATGTTATATAATAGTCGACACATTTGAACAAAAGGTTCGGAGAAACTTAAATTGGTCCTTCGGAAAGGAATATGGAAACTTTCTGGGTTTTTTTGTAGACGGTTATTGGTATTGATTTTTGTTTTAGCCACGAGGAAAGATTTTACTTCGATATTCATAATTTTGAAAATGAATTTGATCTCATTTTTGTCACGACGTTCATTTAATGCGTTGACGCGTGAATTAATTTAACGTGTGAGTTTAAGCTACAAGTATAAATATTGTAGTGAAAAAAAATATTTACACAGCTTATTGGGTGGTTTCTATTATACCAACGGAACAATACCTTATTTTGATGACGTTACAAAACTAAACGACAATATCTCAAAGTCACCCAAAACCTGATTTTCTCCCATATTCGTAAAAAACCTTGCTTTGGTTTGTAATAATTTAAACTTCAGGTGTTTTTTCGCCGATGTTTAATTTTATCGGGATTAATTATTTGGTGCATGGTAAATCGATGAAGTTGCTTTAAGTACCGAGACGCGTGGTTATCACCTGTTACAGGTGGCTCATATGAGCATTGCACATTGCGCATTGCACATGCGTGGACATCACCAAGGACAATATTCCACATGCATAGTAATTGACGATTCTTAATCTTTGCCTACCAACTGGTTAACTCCTGATTGTTTTTTTCTGAAACGGAATATCATTTACATTTAGTTTGAATACTTCAACATAAAGCTTCTATTTTCCAAGCAAATGGAAGCTTCATGTTGATGCAATTGAAAACATATTTTGTGATAATTATCTCGGGGTAATTGCTTAAATCCTTTCAAACTATAATGGCCCAGCCAGGAAAGATGTCATGTGGGAGGAAATAGGGATGGAAAAGGAGAGTAGGAGGAGATGGTTTGAAAAATGTCAGGATATTCTGGTAACAAAGGATAGTCCATTTTATTAGTACATATCTGAATATTCAAAGCAAATTATTACGCGAAATTAATAATTTTGAATAAATTATTTAAATAATATACTTTATATTCACCACTTTATTAATATAAAGATATCCTACATGATTCGAAAGCGATGCTTTCTTCATCAGGAATTAAAGAATAAATAATTAATTTAGTATTCTTTTAGTCCTGATTAGGAAATCTTTGCTTTCGAAACATGTTGATATTTGCATATTATAAATGTGGTTTTTACAAAGTATTTTTATTAATTTATTAATAATGACGCCAGAAAGAGAATACCGATCTTTTGAAGAAAATAATTATTGGTCATTAAACCACTTCGATCAAACAGTGTTTTAATTCTAAATAGCAGACGAACATGGCGATACTGATATCATCTTCATTTGTTAGTAAAACCTACATACTCGTACGACATGATATGTTACATTAATAATATTATGACAGTCTCCTGATACTGTCGATAAATAGATTTTTGATTAGATTTTTATGTTTTTTCGTAAGAAGCAATCACTTTGTTGTTTGACATTGTATTAAGTAAATGAAACACGTTGTTATAAACCACGAATATATTTTATTTTCACCAACCGGTTTCCCTTAACGCAAGTTTCATCAGGGTAAATATAATAACTAAATTCTAATACAGAGTTATTGGTTATGTATAGTCACAAAATACAATATAATGAAATAGATATATTAAAATAGAGAGACAAAACAAAATATTAGAGGAAGACAACCATAGAAAAACATTATGTGTAAGAGGGAGACACCCGTTCCAGAGTGGAAGATACTCTCAGTATCGCCCTGGTGAAAGACCACCATTCAGAATTGAAAAGTTGCTTGAAATGGCTTTTAGACGTGTTTAGTGACCAGATCTGAATAGCCAGGTATTTCCCTATTTCCCCACCTCCCTCTTCCCTTCTCCTCCCCCCCACCAATACCTCCAGCCTCACAACATTCCCCAATTGGGAATGCCATAGTCTCACTGGCTCCAGACGGTTGGGAGCAGTTGGGAGTCTTGTGCGGTATTCATATAAAAAAAATCCTTGTATAAATATAAGAGTGTAATGGGAATATAATGTCATAAAAGCGAGATATTCCTATATTGCATTAATGAAAGGGTCATATTTAATGAAAAATAGAATGTATGTACTACTCGGTGACATAAAAATAATTTAAACAGATTTGGAATAATAAATGATAGATTAGGGGAGATTCATAGGAAACATGTTTAAAATCGGGCTGTAAGATAAATTTGTTTGGTTATTAAGTAAGTTATCAGATAATTTTAAATTTAGAGACTTCTTAATTTCTAGTGCTTCTAAGTTGTCTAATCTAATTTAGGTGAAAATAAAATATATTCGCGGTTTACAACAACGTGTTTAATTTACTTAATAATAAGATTTTTATGTGTTACGAACATGTAATTTACGAGCAGTATTATAAGCCATGTAAAGTTGACAATATACTGCCCAAGGAAGCTTAACGGCAAACGTATAAATAAATTAATCGTTCGAAAAAGTTGGCATAATATTAAGTAAAAAAATATTTTCAAGTTGAAAATATAATTTCTTGCTAATAAATTCGTCCGTTTGATTATTAGAATTTATTTTAATAAAAACCTATTTTATCAGTATTTATGAGCGCGGAGCCCATTAGATCGACATATGATACAGATTAACAGTGAAATATGCAAGCAAATAAATAATTCCCGCCCTCCGTTGGTAAAACACCAGATAAATGGCATAGATCGAACCCGATCGGCGATTGTCTGAGAAATAAAAGCTCGGCCGATAGCTTTGAGAGAACAGGGAACAATGAGAGATCCGGATAACAGAAGTTTCCTGACTGTGAAGGGGTAAGTTGCAGCGTAAGAGGTATTGTTTTTATTAATCCAAACACCTTGCGTGGCGGAGGTTAGGAGCTAAAAAAGTAATTCGGCAGGCGTTTTGTAATTTGGTAGCTTTTTAGCCACTTCAGAAGCAGTAGTTATATGGAAGAATAAAATATTTAATTTTGGTATTTTTTTAAATAATTAATTTTTTTTTAAAATTAATTATTTACCTGCTTTCATCACTTATTGTAAATTTTGAATTATGTTTAAAATTATATATATGTAAGTAGGTACCTACTTAGTTATTCTTATTTAATATATTCACAATGATGCCACAAAATCATTACACATCTTATGAAGAAATGTAGAGTGGAAGATACTCTCAGTATCGCCCTTGTGAAAGACCACCATTCAGTATTGAAACGTTGCTTGAAATGGCTTTTAGCCGTGTTTGGTGACCAGATCCGAATAACCAGGTATTTCCCTACCTTCCTCTGTCCCTTCTTCTTCCTTCCCCAATACCTTCAGCCTCACAACATTCCCCAATTGGGGACGCCATAGTCTCACTGGCTCCAGATGGTTCGGAGCCGTTGGGACTCTTGTAGGGTATTTATGTAAAAAAAAAAGTACAATTCTTTTGTAGGGTTATCATTAATAAAATTAACAAGAAATCCTTTGTTAACACCACTGTTCAATACCTGTATATCCTGATAATGAAAGCTTCGCTTCCGAAGTATGTTGATATTTATATATTAAGCGGTGGTGTAGACAAAGAATATCTTAATTTTATTTTATAAATTAAATACATCTGCGCATGCCGGGATTCCAACCCGCGACCTCTTGATTTGTAGTGGTGGATTTTACGCCTTACACCACAATAGAATAATAATCATGTGGTTGAAGTAGTAACTTTGACATTGTATTTATTAACGAGTTCACGTGATGACGAAGTAATAAAATAATGAATACAAAAGAAATTTATGTAAAAGCATTATTTTCATAATGTACAAATTATTTCACGTGTTTTTATAAGGAAACATTTCAACAATACCTTATTGAAGCAGTTCTTCACCTGCAAGTGATTAACCCAAGAAACCACATACCATTCATCAACCAACCCTTGCATTAAAACCCATGATCAAGGTCAAACAAAAACCACCTCCTCCGATACACGAGTAAAATAAAAAATGCTTCGTGTCGGATGCTGCAGAGATGATAGTATTATCTCGCCTCTGAGTTGCTATCGCCGACAGATTACAGATCCCGACCTATAAGCACCATTATTTACAGAGGTCCAGCCTCCCGGAACAGCTATCACGCCTGCCATTGTGCTGCGGTCCCCCCAGGGTGGACTTACATGCATCAAGCCGCTAACGAGACGTGCGATATTTGCTTCAGCGTGTGGGTAACGGTGTGGAGAATTAAAATAATATTATTTAAACGTTCAAAAATAAACGGTTGGAAATATTAAGATTGCGGCAGGATATGATTTATTGAAAAATGAATTTAACGATTGTTCTTCTGCCATTTATGAAAGGTAAAAACAAAGCTGTAAAACAATATGTTCAATTTCAAGTAGCTTAACCCTAGTCCAGATCTGTGTCAAGACAGCATTTAACAAAATGTTATAATGATTATTGTTTTAATATTTATTTATTGAAACACAAATTATTTAACAAATAATGTTAAAGAAACTACGACAGATCAACTAGGAATAAATCCCATTTTAGGACACTCAAGTTAATATAACTTTATATTAAGTCATTATATAAATATAGAAGGAAAAAAGGTAGTAATGACAAAAAAATGTTCTATGTATCCTTTGTCTGAATATTTTTAATTTATGTATAATAACTGGATTGTTTTCACGTAGGGTGTGAACATTTGTAAAAAATTGTTCTATGTATCCGTATTAATATGATAATATACATAGAGAAAAAAGATAAATATATTCGTATAGATTGTATTCTACCAAGTATTATATTATGGTGATCGTTTTGAAGCAAAGAAGCGATATTCGCAAACAGATAGGGTTACTTCAAAAGAACTGTTAACGTTTACCATTGGTATTAAACAATATTTAACAAAATTAACAAGAAATACTTTGTGTACACTAGTTTAATATATAAATATCGCTTCACTTCCGAAACATGTTGATATTTATATATTAAACTGCAGTGTATACACAGTATTTCTTATTAATTTTATTAATAATTAGAGCACATTAAAAAAATACCCATTAATATTTATTTATTAAATTTAAAATAGTTCCACTTCATTTGATCTAATGTGAACTTACATATTTTAATTAACAAATTGCTTATTTCTAATACTTATTAAGTACATATGTCATTTTTTACATCTTTCTCTAAATATGCTTAATCTAGGTACATTTTTTTTTCATTTCGCTGGGAAGTAAGCTCTACATTTGTAATGTCTTTGTACAGTAAACCATTTTGTATTTGGGATTTCTTTATTTTTTAGTCTAATATCTACTTTCTGTCTTGTATGGTGTGTGTGGAAATCTTTGTTGTAATGTAGTTTGTCTCTAAAGTAAGGTTGTGGTAAATTGTTAAAAACTTTGTAAAGAAAAATTAAGTCGTTGTAGAAAATTCTTCGTTTAATACTCATTGTATCTAAATCTTTCAGCATTTTCTGTATTGATTTATATTTATTGCAATTTAAAAATTGTCTCAATATTCCTATTCACATTTCATTTGTCCAAGTTTTCATTGACGAAAGCGAAATATGTTGACAATTCATCATTATCTCAAAATATTTAGCATTCGTTTTTAGAAAATACTAAAAAGGACGTTACATTATGTTTTATTTATTACTAGCTAATGTGTACCCGGCCTTGCTCGGGTAAAATACTTGATTGGACAGTGAAAGTAACTATCTCCAAATAAAGAAACATTCATTTGAATATTTTATTTCAATCCAAACGTTTATTTTTTTTAAATATACCTAATTCATAAAATTCTTAAGTAGGTACCTACTCGTCGTTTCCATTTTGAAAATATTCTACCTAAAAAAACTTCTTATTTTGAAAATGGTATCTGTGGCTAACCAGAGTATTATATCTATGGGCTAACCTAAATTAAACATGGCGGATTCAATGTTTTTCATATTAATTTTAAAGCGTTATAGCAACAGTTTTACATATTGGATTACATTAAAAATACTTTGTAAACCTTCCCGGCACTAATAAAAACCAGCTGTCCTATTTTCAGCGAAACCGGTCCAGCAAATTAGAGAACATCGAGGACAAACAAATAAACTCACATTGATGTTCAAGTTTAATTTGTAAAACAAAATTTTTATTTCGTTTTTTTTTTCATTTTGTTTCATTGTTGGTAGGAAACTCGATTATTCTCTGGCTTATTTAGTGAAAATGAGTTTATTGAATATAAAAACTAAGCCGGTATTGAATTATAACATTTAAATTGAAACACATGTCAAGATGGCATGGGTACGTTCTAAAAATATTAAAACATTCATTTTTCCTACTCTCATCTTAATAACCGAATCTTTCATAATTTACACCCTTACCTGCATTCTTATCATTAGCAACGCATGAAGAATGCATAACATAACATAAGATGCGCTCGCATCTCGGGGCAAATCACTGCACAATAATATGTTTGACATTATCTCTGCAGAATGAAGTATGGGCTGCCCTGGGAAGGTTCTGCTCCGTCTGTTGGTCTGCTGGACTGCTCCGAGCAGACGTGGAACTGTTGTATCGCGGATTTGATCTGTTTTTAATTTTACAATATAGTACCCGGTGCCGCAGGGACCTCTGTTCTGACGTTTGCCTTTATTACATATTGTATAGGAGCGTGGCTGGTACTGGGTGTGTAGAAAAAAAGTTGAAATAATATGGAATGTCATATTTCCACTGCTTACAAAGTTATCGCTCGCTGCAAAGAAAACGTTGCATAACACAAAGAGATTTCTGTTTCCGGGTTCATCTAATTCTTTGTTATATTAGGGGATCTTTTAATTTTATTTTTGGCATGCGAAGATGCAAACAAATACTGGTGTTTCCATGAAGAGTGTCTCGGTTACCGATCATTTTATCATTATATTGTCATATTTTACATTTATTTATAAATTTTATTGCAAATTATTTTTATGCCTTACACATTTAGTGTGTTTTCGTGAAAAAATTAACATAATTTAGTTACTTTTATAAAAAAAACCTCTACATTCATTAATGCATGTGGCTTCCGTACAGCAGCTGGGAATCTTCTGACGTATATACTGATTTACAGCGTGCAAGAACATTTGCTACCTGTTGGCGGTCCGGTGACCGATTACCTTACCCCCTAACGCAGCGTCAATAATAGCCCGAGCGAGTGAGATGGCACACATACCCACAACTGTCCGAGTAGAAACAGGTAGCTGCAGGTATGGTTCCAGCACACAAGAAATATTATTTGTTTGAATGTATTATTACTACACATTAAAAAAAAATTAAAGTTTTAATCCAGTATTTATGTTGATTTTTTTTATTGTAGATTATGTGCTTATAGGTTTTGTAGGAATTAGGTCTATGTTTGAAATAATACAATGAGGAGTGTAACTTAAGAGATTTTAACGGGATGATTGATTATAAATATTTAATGCTGTTGGAGATGAAGGGGTTCAATTGCAAAAATGATAGTTTGTGTACTTCAGTTTTTTAGTCTTCTGTCCAAAACTAAATGTTTCATAGTACGAGATAAGAACACGAGGATTTAAAACACTTATTTCTAGACATTGCACCTTATCGGTGATTTTTTCAAACACAGTTATCAGAAATAGTATTCTGTGGATTTATGATAGTTTGTACTTTCTCTACTGCACGAGCTCAATCCGGGACCCACAGAACTAATCAAAAACTCTGTAGTTCAATGTATTTGCTGCAGTTTGTTGTTTGCTATTTGCATGTTGATAGCAGTACAAAAAATACGGAAAATGCTGACAACCTGTAAAATTCTGCGACAGAACAAAACGGACGATTATCTACACCGGTTGGTTGCAGCTTTGCGATTACATATCAATTTTAAGCATACACACTTAATTTACGCTGGCGGATATTCATTTCACCATTCAAGGTAGTCGAAGATATCATTTTCCTCGAGCGGAGGAAAGGTCGCTTTAGAGTCTCCACGGTATTATGCCATTACAGTACTTATTATAATTACTACTTATAACTTCAATCGCTACCTGTAGCTAGCAAGAGTCAATAAAGGGATTTTCGAAATTCAATGCGTTATCCAGAATCTTGATTGAATTGAACTGTGCTAACAAGTTTCACAAATTTCAAAACATTTCGGGATTTTTTCGGCTCACCTTATCCGAGTTCATCCGAGCATATACCGGTACGCTTCCCATTTAATGTGGAAAAGGCGATACATGTGAGAATATTTCATACGTTTAAGTACTTATTATTTCTCTCCGCTTTGGGCTCGGGATGCGCGTGGGAAATTGACCCAGTTTCGGCCACTTAGTATTTTATCGCTCCACAAGTAGGTATTAATGTTCTTTACGGTGAATAATCAGAGCATATCATTCAATTTGCTTGTTACTCAATTGTTTAATGTTTATCATGTTGGGGTTTATGATTAATCTATAACTTTAACTATACTACGTTCTTATACTTTGTTCATAAAGGGGTTAATTAGGTTTATTGTTATCATTGAACGTATCAAATGGCAATGCTTTACAGAAGTGTCTATCAAAGCTTCAATTATTACTTTGATTATAATCATATTGATAAACAGTATGATTTTTGCGACATTTAATGTAAAATGATAACAATTATTTAGTATGTAACAACACACATTACTGACTGTCAGGAGCCAGTGGATAGATGGTTAACACACACCTGAGACCGTAGTTAACTTTAAAGTATGTAAGTGCGCAAGATTGATAAATACCTGGTTAAATAATAATTTTATCCATTTGACATACTGAAATTTTCAACGAAATAAAACCTAAAAACTGGATTTTGTCCGTACTCTTCGATTGATTCCAGGTTCATCGTAAAAACACAAATTCCAACAACGAAACTTCGGTTTTTGTGCCTTCCATTCAAAACCATTTTTTTAAGAAAACTTTCGAAAAAGGCTAAAACCTTGTTGCATAAGGCTCGATAAAATATAAATAATATTATAAATATTTCACTGGCCAACTGTCTATTCGTATTCAATATTTCTAATGTACGTGTATCGGTAATTTGTTTTTTTTATCTAATTGGGTACCGTACAATAGTCCCAACTGTCCTGAGCTAATAAGACTTGGGTTTGTGAGGATGAAGGGAGTGGGAAAGGGAAGAAGATGGGGAATAGGAAGAGTGATAAGTACCTCGTTGTTCAGATCTGGTCGTTAAACACGGCTAAAGCCTTTTCAAGCAACCTTTCGATTCTGAATGGTGGTCTTTCACCAGGGTGATACTGAGAGTATCTTCCATTCTGGAACGTGCGCAAATATACTACATGTTATTTTTAATGAATTAATTCTGGAACAGCACAAATTAATTAAAATTAAAATTACTTGCGCACGCCGGGATTTGAATTCGTATTCGTAGTCAAGAGCCTTACCCCTCGACCATGGAAGCCGTCGTAATTATTGAAGAAATATTTATTGAAGAAGTGTAATATAATTATTTTAAGTTACATTTTTAACAAGTATTTTACAAAATATTTCATGTTAGGCTATTCTCAGTCATGTTTACCTCATAAGAAACAGAGAATTACATTAGAATGAACGCTGAGATTCGTGAAATTTTTTTAATTAAGTTTGCTTACAAATTAATCAAACGTTCTGCCAAGCATGAATAAGATACTGCGCTGTTCGCGGTTCGCTGAATTAAAACGTTAAGGCGGCGTAAATCTGTAAGAAATAAGATAAGGCCCATTTAAATCTTCACGTTAAATATTTTAACAATTAGCCGCCAGTTCTTTCTGCACGGATTCAATGGATAACCTCTTCACCTCCCTCCGAGCTGATCTTAACGTATGGCCGGAGCAAACTTATTACCGCCGGTAACGATTATTATAAAACATTCGCGCTCTGGGTTCTTAACGACTGGAATTTGTGGACGGGTTTTATCGGGCAATCGTTGGTTTCGAGGTGTTACAATGTCTTGGAATGCGAGTTTTCCGAAATTAGAACAAATAAAATTAAAATAAATGTTTTTTTAAACTGTGTTTCACGCTCATACAAACACACTTTCGATTGCTCATGAAAATCTAAGGATATCATATTTTTAACCATTGAAGAAGATAATATTAACGAATCTCAACGAAACGTGGAAGAGAAAAGGTATTTCATGTTTCGTTGAGATTTTTTAATATTTTATTCTTCAAAGATTAAACTATGCGATATTCCAATAAATTTGATCTCATAACTGTTTAATTTTCATACCGTTGGCAGAGTGTTCTTACAAACGTTCTTTTTTGTTCGATGTTTGCAATAAAACACAAACGTTTTATTAAAAAAAGTGGGGTCATGTCAAGAGTCGGAAAAATAGAAGAGTGTGTATTAATAGTAATTTTAAAATAAAATTAAAATTATGTAAGTACCACATAAGAATCTCAGTTGCTCCCGACCGTCTGGAACCAGTGAGAGTAATGTGAAGGGGGTAAATATGGGATAGAAGAAGGTGACAAAGTACCTGGCTATTCATATATGGTCACCAAACACGGCTAAAGCCATTTCAAGCAACGTTACGAATCAGAATGGTGGTTTTCATCAGGGCGATACTGAAAGTATCGACCACTCTGTAGCGTGCCACAAATATACGACAAATTAATTGCCCACGCTGGCTAATATCTAAAATAGAATTTCTTCAAACGATTGGTATTCACTTGGTATTACGAATACAAAAATATATTATACAGTATTCATATATTCCTGATGATGAAAGCATCTCTTTTCAAACATGTAGATATCAATTAATATTTTTAAAGTGGTGAATACTAAGTATATTTTTAAATTCATGTTTTAATTATCAAATAGATTAAGTTTCTTATTGTTTTTTTTTTTAAATTTAACTATTATTTATACACCTAGTTGACAGAAAAATAATATATGAAAAATAAGGGAGGAAAATTAAAATGTAATAAACAAACAAAAACTCCTAAATCTAGAAGAATGCAGAACATGAGCATTAATCTGTCTTAATTGTTGATGGAACGTACCTACGTTGTAATGGGGATCTTTTGAATCGACCCGAGTTGGGATGTATAAATGCGTAAATAAAAATATCTCTTTAATGTAATTGTTATTCATTAGTCATTAAATTTAGGACATCTCGTATCTAGTACTTGAGTCGGGCCATGTCAGAATTCGGAATAACAGAAGAGAATGTATGAGACGTCGCATGAATGTGAATGAAGCAAGAAATGTCTGCGAAGATCGAGTTGTTTGGCGGTCCTTCTTCTCTGCCTACCTCTGTGGGGAAACGGGGTGATGGTCAGTTAGTTAATTAAAAACTTGGTCTGTACGAGTATGAAACTACAAAATAATGTATTTGATCTTAACGTAAAAAAAATTTAGAATGCGAAAATTCTGGCCTCAAAATTAATAATAATATAAAATTATTATTTTCCTACTATGAAAAAAATATTTGGCAGGTAGGTATCCACTTGTCTAAACCGCAGCCCTTTCAGAAGCTTGCAGGCATCCTTCGCCACTTCTGGTCTAGTAAATAGTGGCTGTTTTTTGCGTCTGTTTGATCCTTCAAATACTAAGATGGATCGATGAATCGCCCCTACCTCGTTGGCAAGTCTAGTTTGTACCTCGTTAAGTTTTATTGCCGCTAGTTTGAGACAAGACCTGTACAGCAGGGCTCTCAGGGAATTCCATGAAACCGCTAACAAGGGCTCTCATTAAGTGGCAAAGCAAAAAAAAACGACTGACGGCACCCCTAACTATGCAGGTTGCTTTTAAGGGTTAAATCTTGTACTACCTTACTATTGACTATAATAAAGGAGTGAAAATTTAAAACATAATTTTATCAGCGATGCCGCTCACAAAGAAAATAAAGTATTCGGGCTTCCAAACAAAAACAAAACGTAAATAATAATAATAATTAGATGATTTCTATAGTGCCGTTTTTGTGAAAACTCACCTCAAAGGCGCTGTACAAATGTTTCTTCCTATTCTCTATCTTATTATGTACCAGAAGATACAGAAAAATATATAATACCTGGCAAGTCGCTTCAGATGAACACAGTTTTATTAGAAAATTTAAGCTTAGAACAGATATGATTTTTACAATTGCTATTTTATCCCCCTTTTCTATTATTTCTACATTTATTATAAAATTGGTGGCACAATACGAGTTAGTATTTATTTGAAATATTTATAATTTTTAGGACAGGAGAATATTTATAAAATGACCTTAAAACTTAAGAAGTTTTTAATGTTATTAATATTTTTTATTTATTTTTTACACTTTTAGTTATTTACAGTGTTGCGGGCTGTGGACGCATTTGCGCACCGGTGCGTTAAAAAAATTACCTATTCCATATGTGACTTGAAGTAAGCACTAACAATTTACGTATGGACTTCTTCCATTTATGGATATGATTGTGTGAAAAGATGAGTTTTAAGTTTAGCTCTGACTTCTGTCGAGTATTTGATCATTTTTAAGTTATGTGACAGTTCATTCCTGGCCTTAGGTCCTAATACTCCGAAAGCACGATCATCGAACGTATCGGATGTGCGCTTTGGTTTCTTCGACCTCCCGATAGCTGATGACGCTGCTGACCTCCCGGGTGGGCTGCCGTGAATTGGTATTTTTATATAGGATTATACAGTTCCGATAAGTAATCCGGAGCTATTTCGTTAAGTAACTTAAGAGGAAGTATCTACCTAGGAACTTTAGAAATAAATTATTGTTACGAAATGATATCATTCAGATTAAATCACTTTATCTCAAATAAAATAAATTCGTCCCTGCAAATTCTCAATAATAACAAAGCGTCGCATATTTTTACGAGACAGATACGAGTATAATAAATATGTAATGTCACGACCACACGATCGTCCAATCTCCCAACTCCGAACGTTTGGGCGATCGTGTGGAGGTTAGTTCGTGCAAGTTGGGCCAATGTTGGCTCGAGTTCAGTTAGTTGGAGCGAGATCGCTCCGGTAGTGAACTAGGTTGGCCCAATCTTCAAACTAGTTGACGAACTAGCACGAACCAGCCTTCACACATAAGCTGTTCACTATGAGTTCGGCAGGCGATCCCGACAGACGTGCCACGTGAAGAATAAAACATGACTGAACTTTGTTTAAATTGACGAAAAATTACTCAAATATGTTGCTTACCCCCAAATAAATGCCCAAATATGCGTTATATATATTATGCAAATAATAATTGTATAATTTGTAGCGCGATTTTTCACGAAAAATCGCCTCAAAGTGCGAAATGTATGTAATCCGATATATAATCGGGGCTGGTTGTTTTATTTGATCTGATTCAGGATGCGGATAAAATACGGAACTAAAAAAAGCGGTGGGGGCCATACAATTGAAATTCGTTATATTTTTCTAACATTTTGAAAGACAAAAACATGTGACAAGATGTGTTTTTATTGTGAAGTTCAAGAAAAAAGGAATGGGTTATTTGATGATTCCCGATAATTATTATCGGAAACCTAATGAGAAACGAATTGTGTCAATAATATAATAAATTTCGGTAGACTCTCTATGAATATCGGTGGTTTAATAAATTTTAGCTAAAACAGTATCACCAGTTTGAAGTTCGTAGTTGGAACGTTGGCCGATCGTGTAGTTGCCCGATTTATAGTCACTATACGAGGCGGCCTGTTTCATACAAAACGTAATTTTGCATTTGAGGCCAAAATACTCACCTAAACCTAATATTTTTTTTTATCAAAAAGTATAGTTAATATCTAGTACGGATTAGAAGTAATTTTTTTTTTTTTTTATTACGAAATATAGGTCATTAAAGGAATTGATTTTCTGCGATTTTAGAGGCACTTTTAACAATTATTTTGGGGGCTAACGGTGATCTTTCAACAATTATTTAGGGGCTAACGATGAAAGGGGCTAACCAGTGAAGATTTTTTAGATGCTCTGAAATGTTGGAATATTTAGATATGCCGGTGATAAGTCTTGCCGCAGCGTTGAAAACTGATTGCAATTTGTTAATTTGGTAGTTGGGGAGACTTGCATACGAGTATATTCCGTTGCAGAAATCTAGACATAGCACAACGTACGAATTGACTAGCAATTTAGTCGCATTTGTCTCAACTTAAATATCCCAGTACTTACAGTTCTGTTTACTTGACCTTTAGGGGAAAAGTCTGCATCCAGATTAACACCGAGTAATTTGACATACAATAACATCTTACCAAGACGTTCGTATTTATCTTTATAATATTTTTGCATTCGGACCAATTTTTTTTTCAGAAACTTATCCCTTCTTTTATCCACCCACGTGTCGCATATTCATGCACCACCAAAAGAAATACTTAGTATTATAAAATGTACACAAAGAACACTAATCAACTCAGTTGACTGAGTGGATAGCTTTTTCAAAAACAAACGTGTATGAAGCTTTAAATTATATAACGATTATTTTACCAGTTCTGCTGATTAAGTCCATAACCAATGATTACAGTTAAAAACAATTTAACTTTCTTTTAGAAATTAACAGGACATTTATTTAACAAGTCTTTTAAAAAGTATCATCGATTATTTCAACTTGCTCATGGACAGACAGCTCTTACGAATATTTTCGTAAAGACGTCTTAAAATTGAGTAAAGGTCTTGGGGCGATCACGTTAATAGTTGTTTAAATATTTGTTCGTGATACGTTGTTACGCAGAAACCTGAGATCGCTTGATCTTTCACCTCTAAGTGAATTGGCTTTTTAAAAAAAATATCCCTACAGAGTCAGCGAAGTTTCGAAACAAGTCGTGTTTACGGTGGCCAATTCAGAAGCGTTTTGTTTATACTTTTGGTTAATAAATACCCATGATTATATTGATTATGGATAATATTTGAAGCAGAAACTGCTTTTGAAATAATTTAATTACGAAATAACATAAAAAAATACTGGGTTAAATTTGTTTTTTGTAATATATAACAATAATATTCAAAACAAATTTATATCGATCTCATAAAGGGATAAAAAAGTTAAAATTTTGTAATGGAATAATATTACAATGAATTACGAAATCTTCTAAGGAGAACGTATTTTTTTTAAATATGCCATATTTAACTAGCAGAGTTCCAAAGATGTTCAAACAAACCACTTTTACATGAGTTTTTTTTTTTTTTAAAGTTTTGTACCTCGAATTAATGTTTTAGGGAGATAAAATTAATTGATTTTACTCATAGATATATTAATAACATATTCATTACAGTCTGAAAATAAAGAAACTGAGATCGATGATGATCTTTATTGATCTTTGGCCATTCAAATGGAGCCAATTATTAAAAAAAGATTAAAAATAATATTCTTAGTTGTTCTTAAAGAATATGAACTATTTTTATAAACAATAATTATTAATCTAAAACACTCATCCAAATTGAAAAAAACCTTCCGAGCAAAGATAAATGTCGCCGGCAGGACAAGAACCCGCACCCTTCTAATGTCCTGCCTGCGACATTTATCTTTGCTCGGAAGGTTTTTTTCAATTTGGATGAGTGTTTTAGAATAATAATTATTGTTTATAAAAATAATAATTGTTACCCTTTGCACTATGCACAAAAATCTTGTCTTAAGTTTTAAAGAACTTTAGTTTATCAATTAATAAATATGAACTATGTTTGCTTAATAGAAAATTTTGATATTGTAACGTAAGATCCATACATTCGACTCGAATTTCAGTGGAAATTTTTCCGGTTTGATCCCTGCAGCAGCCAAAAATATAGTGCACGGATTATTTCATACACGATTGGACTAACTATTTCATCAAAATACTAAAACTGACTAGAAGTTAGAGCAGAAATGATATTTTTGTGAAAAGAAGCAGGACAACGATCTATCAAAACTTTCTCTCGTCCCTCGGACAAAAAATAAATAATAAAATCCCTTCGCATCTGAAACTGCGAGTTGTTATCCTTCGGTCTAAAAATAGCTAAAAAGAGTTAAGTAGGATAGATTCAGAAAAAGATATTTTTAAATATCATGCTTCATTATATTTTTAAATTACTTATTTTCTCCCCTCTCCATTCCCATAATTTTTATTCTATTTTAGTATATCACCTGCACTATTCATATAAGGAAACATCTTTATAAATTGAAGTTATGTACGAACTTGCAAAAACTATTAAAAAAACGATAAACTTTGCGCAACATGCCAAGGCATGATTAGTTTCGTAGTAAGAAAATAATATGGACTTTTGACTGAGCTATAATGTATTTACACCTGTATTGTAGCTTTCCTCAACTCACGTACACTTTATCCGTGTACACATTTGGCTAAATTCCATAAAATAATGTTTTTTTTAATCAGTTATATTTCGTAAATCATGTAGATATGTCCTCACAGCTGTCGTTGGGTACATTGATTAATTGTTTGTTGTCAGATTGTATACATTATTGACATAACATTTTATTTTTTCCACGTAAGGCACCTCAAATTATAGTAATGATTCCAAATTATTGTTAATTTTTTCAGTGTTCATTTATCAACTTAACTTAACTGTTTTTTTTTTTTTTTTTTGCTGCAGCTTTCTTTTACTTCAGGTTTCTTTAATTATTCATTATTGTTTAACTCAAGTAAACCCATTTTTGTGGTAATCATAAATCTTTAAGAACAACACTACAGGGATTTTGGCAGTGCCAAAATGTGAAAAGAAATAAAACAAACCAATATTTTTTTGTGCTCCCAGTAATTTAAGCCGCAACTTGAAACAAAATTTTCAATCTATGTATCATTTATGTGCATATCCTGTTCGTGTAATGTCAACTTAAATAGGACTTATAAGAGAATACTAGAAAGTTTTCGACAATGATCTCATTTTAATAACAAACGATTAATATTAATTACGTTATGGTTAATAATCATGTTTTTTTAAAGATACTTAATTATTTTGGACAATGGCAAAGCTAATTTGGATTTTCTTGGGAAATCGTGCGGTATTCTGCTTTAATTTTGACAATCGATCTAGTCACAATGGTATTCGTTATGATTGAAATTTTTTTCTCATAGTTTATTTATATGTAAAAAAACAAGAAGCTTTTAATACAAATATATATAAAAAAAGGAAGTTTAACAAAATGTAAGCCAACAAAGTTTCTTGTGCTAACAGTGGTTAAATACTGATCTTTTATTTATGAAGCAAATAAGGTAAAGAAAAAACGAAATAAGAAGGAAGGGGGTAGAGGAAGATGAAGATAGGATCGGGATAGGATATGCTTTCGATACATTTTAAACTCGTGCATCAATTTACGGTGGTACGTTTTATTTCGATTCGATATTTTGAGAGGGTATTGTGAAGAATGTCGATATTGTGAAATTATCTGTTTTATTGCGCACAAATAAGGGGATTTGGAGCATTTATCCTAAGATTGGTCCTGCATGCGGGCAAATGAAAAAAATCGGTTTGTCGGGTTGGTCTTGATGGTATGTAAATGCTTATAAAGATGATGAGCTCTGGCGAAACCAGGCCATTATTCATAATTTTTAACAAGATTATAACAAATATTAAGCGTCGCGTTTGAAGTGTGACGAATTTATAGAATTTTAAGGATTCGGTATTATTTGCAAAGTGTAAATAAAATTAATAATTAATATGCGTAAGTATTTACGTTGGATGTTTTCGATTCTTTCAATACGAACTTGGTGAAAAGGTGTCTATATCGGTATGCAATATTCTATTTTTACTTGTACTTCTCATTCGTACTAGATATTTCTGAACCTTTAATATAAAAAAAATATATCATTCAGTTTGAATGGGTATTTTGGTCTCAAATGCAAAATTAAGTTATGTATGAAACAGACAGCGCAACCGTTTTGATTATCATTTTTTTTTAAATATTTTTAGATGCAACTTAGAAAATAATTTGTCGGTTTATCATTTTAAAATGATCAGGTAAATAAAAAAATAAAAATAAAAAATTGCAGAAGAACGTTTTTTCGGATCAATATTTTAAATTATTTTGGGCTAATTTGTGTTCCAACGTAAATTGGTGGTTTAAATTTAATTTAAAGTCTAGCAAAATGCCTATTTTAATATTGTTTTAAATTTTTATTTTATATTTTCAAAGCAGACGGGTTAAATTTTCTTTTAAATCACTGTTGGCACCAAATAATTGTTAAAAGTGCCTCAAAATCACGAAAAATCATTTCTTTAATGGCCTTTATTTCATAATGTATAACTAAAATAAATATATTACTTCTAATCCGTATTAGATATTTAATATACTTTTTGATGAAAAAAAAGATCATTAGCTTTAGGTGAGTATTTTGTCCTCAAATTCAAATTTATGTTCTGTATGAAACAGGCCGCTCAGCCGTTCCTCTTAATATTTAAAATAAAATTCAAACTCGACATAGTTTTCGGATTACTAATTTTGAAATTGAAAATTAGCCCCGACCACTGGTACAGTTTAAAATGGGAGGTAAACAATTTCCAAACACTAACGAACCGGACCAGGTAATGATAATAATTATAGGGCAGGTAACGCGGGGCGTGCGAGGAAATAAATTGTTTGTCTAGAACGGGTATTTGGACCGACTAAACGTGCGTTTATGGCACATTGTTTCTCCAAATTGATGAAAAATACCGACCCGGAGACGATTCAAAACATTTTCGGTAGAAATAATCAGGAAATCAGATGAATCATTTACATTATATCGCTGCCAAGGATAGTCATCATATAAAATTGTATCTACTGTTACGTGTATCATGTATTTTATTTATTTTTCTTAAATTTAAAAAAAAAAAAAACAAAAAAAAAAATATTAGCCACTCATCTCACTAGGACAGTCCTGTTTTGAGATAAGGGGCTTTACAATTTAATAATAAAAAAATATTAAATATTAATAAGTAAATATTAATACACGAATAAAAATAAATAAATATTAATATGTAAATAATAATAAATAAATAAAAAAAGAAATAATAATAATAAGTAAACAATAATCAGTAAATAGTAATAAGCATATAATATATAGTGAATAGTAATAAGTACATATTAATAAAAATAGGTAAATAATAATAAGTAAATAAAACTATGTAAATAGTAATAAGTAAATAATAATAGGTAAAAAAATATTTAATAATATGTAAGGATAGTCATCATATAAAATTGTATCTACTGTTACGTGTATCATGTATTTTATTTATTTATTCTTAAATTTAAAGAAAACAAAAATATATATATATATATATTAACCACTCATCTCACTAGGACAGTCCTGTTTTGAGATAAGGGGCTTTACAATTTAATAATAAAAAAATAGTAAATAGTAATAATTAAATATTAATACACGAATAAAAATAAATAAGTATTAATAAGTAAATAATAATAATTAATAATAAAAAAGAAATGATAATAATAAGTAAACAATAATCAGTAAATAGTAATAAGCATATAATAATACGCATATAATATATAGTGAATAGTAATAAGTACATATTAATAAAAATAGGTAAATAATAATAAGTAAATAAAATTTTGTAAATAGTAATAAGTAAATAATAATAGGTAAAAAAAAAATTAATAATATGTAAGTAGTAATATGTAAGTAGTAATAAGCAAGCACTAATTCGTAAATAGTAATAAATAACTAGTGACAAGTAAATAATAATGATAATATCAAGCATATATTATGTTTCAACATTGATTACAACATAAGGGATAACATGGATAAAGCGATATCACTACTCTCAGCTAACATGTTATCATTATTTTTGCGGTTTGCTATCTTACGAATATTACATAATCTTGAAAAGCGTTTACTTTGTGCCTTGCCATAATTATAATTTTAACGAATACATTTGTTTACCACTTCAATTTAATATAATGATCTCGACCGGTTTCGAAAGTACTCTCCCCTCTTCAGGAATATATTAAAATACAATAAGCTTAATTTTAATGTATTATTGACGAGGAAAGGGTACTTCCGTAACCGGTCGAGTTTATTATATTAAATTGAAGTGGTTCAAAACAAATTTACACATTAATATTTATACGTTCACATACGAATTAAATTTATTACGACACATTGGATATCTACAATCGATATGACGAGCATTTGCACGCCTTATAAAAATCTATTACTAATCGTCTTATTCGTCTATATTTTTTTTAGTTTTAAAGACATTACCATATTTGCAATATGAACTGTTTGAATAAATCGATGGGATGGCGTAATAATTATTATTTCTAAATATCATTTAGTTTATTTCGATACCCGATTTCCATTAACTATTTTAATTTTTACATTTGGTCAATTCAGCTTCAACATGTCAAAAATATACAATAATTTATAATTAAATATATAGAAAATGATCATAAATCTCATTGTATGTAAATAAGTTAGTTACCAATTCATATTTTTAACAAGAGAAAAACTTTATATTAAGTATGTTACCAAATACCTTATTATTTAATTAAAACATATTTAGTTAGTAAACATTATTAAACATTATATGAATGTTGACATTTTTTACAATTCACGGCAGGCGGAGAAGAGTCGTTACAGCCGGCCAATTCAAATGAATCCCATTCCGAAGGTGGTGGACTCACTCCGGGTTCGCAAATCCGAATTCACTCCTTCCAAATCAGCAAATTCTCGTTGCAAAGGTTTTGAATTGGAGTCAGAAACGAAAAGCATCCGTATTCAATAGTGTAATATGAACGATTTATGCTTCCGGAACGGCTCACCCATGCGGACCGAAAGGAACGAAGACTGAGTCAGAGGAATCGAGTCCATATAATTAAACTCGGAATTGAAACCGAGTTCGTAAAATAAGTGGAATGGCCAACCGCTTCGGCCGTCATAGATTAACCATGACGGAAAATGTCGCTTTTAGAACTAGTGAGAAAAAAAGTCATTACTATCTAGTAAGGTAGAATTACCTCTTTACAATACGTAATTCTTCGTTAAAAGGCTTATTTATGCTCTTTTAAAATAAAATAATGTATTAAAATGCATTATAACGTAATGTAATTGTTTTTATAAGTTTTGTTTCAAAATCTTGCGTCACTTGAAGATATTTCATCAATTTTTGTTTTCAAATAATCGCTTAACAATCTAATAACGATTTTTTTACTATGACTCACCAGAATTCCGCAGATAAACAAGAAGTATTTAAGCCTAAGGAAAAAGAAAACGAATCTTCCTGCGGGAATTGCACTCCGGGAACCTCTAAATGTAGCTATAAAAAAGCCCAGAATAATAACGGTGCTTCCTATGACGGAAGAATTGAAAACTGATATTTGAAATTCAAGATCAGTTCGTCTTATATGGTGCTGAATCGGAACATAGACCACAAACGTTTTTTGTGAGATATAAACGTTTTTTACATCACGCACCATTTCATTAAAACACCCCGAGACCGGCATTAACTTCTGAAGTAGATCTTCATGTTTATGGCATCAATCACCGCAGCAATATATTATATTGTTTGTGGCCGATTGTAAAATCTTATGTAATTCGTCCATCATAAACACGAGCGGTTTATATTCAGGAAATTCTTACTCCACTTTATATAATGTTAATTTGACGAGAATATAAAGATAATGAGCTCTTCAGTAACTGCGGTTTTATCAAACGTGGTATCCCCATATAAATTACGCGATTCATATTGAAATGATATTTTTTTAAATATTAAAAAAAAATTCGATCATTAAATATCTTTTACCAAAAAATAAAGCAACTATGATAAATGTATAGATGTCTTTCTGCTATCGCATGGGGAAGTAATTAGATGTTCTATGATGGCCTGGAGATGTTTCAATTTCGTCCGACCACTCCTTGTTATTTTTTTTTTAAATTTGACATTATTTGACTCAATACCTGCTACTGTCCCTACCTACTTGTACGTGTGTTCAATGCTAAGTAAACTTTTGTTAAGTTAACTATGTATACATACTTTGGGAGATCGTTGTCTTGAATGAGGGCTTGGATGCTTTTACACTTTTGTTATTAGTTTCTTCTCACTATTCCATTGCATCGTGTTTTAAAATGGTTTGAAAAAGTTTTTTTATGAAGTTGTTCACTATATAGTCACTGCTTAAAGCTGTCAATATCGACTGCTTGTAGCAGTCTACGTATTGCCACCCTTACTAATTACCAGTCTACAATGGAGTGCTGATACCAACCCTGATGTATGGCAGTCAGGTATGGAACTGGCAGAGGAAGGATGAAAGTAGACTGAATGCTGTAGAAATCAGATCTCTGAGACGAACGTGTCGTAAAACCACGTATGATCCTGTGAAAAATGTTGAGATTCGTAAAGAATGCAAGGCTGATGTAAGCGTAGTGAGCAAGATCAAGAAAGAAACGCTTAGATGGTTTGGACATGTAGAGCGAATGACAAAAAGAGGGGTGAATATATGACGCAAATGTGAATGGAAGAAGAAGCCCGGGACGTCCGAAGAAGACATGACACGATCAAGTGAATCAAATACTTGAGTCGGGCCATGTCAGAAGTCGGAATAACAGAAGAGAATGTATGAGACGTTGTATGAAAGTGAATGAAGCAAGAAGTTTATGCCAAGATCGAGTTGTTTGGCGGTCCGTCCTCTCTGCCTACCCCTGCGGCGAAACGGCGTGATGGTTAGTTAGTTAGTTACTAACTACCTATCTACAGTTTCACCAACTATCAGTTTTCTGATTCCAACTTCGATCAACTATGCATAATGTGAAATTGTCAAAATAACAAATAAAACCCTTATCACATAGGGAGGACAGTGTAATCTAAAGTCTTTCAATGAATATCATTAAGAATAATTTGGTAAATTAATTTTAGTTTAGCAATTCTGTGGTACAAAATTATATTTCACAACATTAATACCTCTATATATAACACAAATAGACTAGAGTACACTTACAATACTGGTCTCAATTTTAATAAAGGATTAATAGTTCCTAAGCATACAAACAAATATGAATAATGAGCTTTAGATCACATGATTCCTAGCTGTTTATATACGTTACCCGCTGAAATAATAAAAAAAAAATTAAAACTAAACAGTTAATAAATATGTTGAAAACTTGGCTAGCTGAAAGAAACTATCTGTAAATGAATTTAAAATTATTTTATATTCACCACTTTATTAATACCCACATATTCTCGTATATATATGTTTCAAAAGCGATGCTTCTTCATAAGGAAAATATAGAATACTAAAAAATAATAATAGCAAGTACAACCAAATGATTAACATAGAACACAATAATCTAAAAATTTAATTTTTTTGTATTAGATAATTAGGAAATACTATTTTATGTGCGATTAATTGTTGTCGTTTATGCTTGTTTTTACTTTTTTTTTTGTAGTAATATTTTTCAGTAAGATTCTGGAAAAATATTTAAGCTTTAAGTTTGTTACATATGTTTTTATTTTATTTTATTTATATTTTTGTAAATTTAGGATAAAGTTTTGAATAACAAGCTCCTGTTAGACAAACAACAAAAAAGTAGTTTATCGGGATTTTTTGCATTCCTTTTTTTGTAAAATATTTTAAATTAACAAAAAAAAGATTTCAGGCTGCTTCAGAGTTCATCTTCACTACCGTCTGGTTGCAGCTTGACACCACGTTCGAAGTTAAAAGAGCCTTGCGCTTTATGTAAATGGTCAGGCGTTCACTCCCGTGCTAATTAGTCTCGTCGCCGAACATTTCCTCCCTCGTGAATGAGGCCTCCGATACCGTGTAAATTTATTTAATATTTATCTCTAGACACGTGGGCAAGTCAGTCAAGCTGTGTGATAGTGTGTTATTACTGTCATAATTGTGGGGCTCGTTCTTACATTTTGTAATTATTATCCGTGAAGTTAAATAACTGGGGAAATTAACAATATTATATTTAAGTGCTGCCTTCATATTTCTACTGTCATTTTTACTTGCTTCGTGGTGCTTTTATCCAAAAATAATTTCTTGTTTTGAAGTGAGACTTATTTTAATTACTGGGGTGAGCTTTTTTATTGATAAATATAACATTATTAAAATGATTATGCAAATTTTATATGATAATCGGTTATCATTTTAATTTTAATACAATTTTAAATGTTTTTAGAAACTTTGACGTTTAGGTAAGGGTGGTGAAAATGATTATATATTCTATCACTTTTCCTCCCCTGTTCGTAAAGGAAATTGAAACTGTCATATCGCTTAGTTAATGTCGAAGTTCTGGTCTATTTAATGTGCCAATTCCAGATAAGATAATTGTATTGCGACCACTATGTGATTGTGCAGCCAATATGTTATCTGTACAAAAAGTTTATGATTGTATAGAATGTGGTGCATTGAAACCAATAGATCGATTTTCCACGAAATACTTCATTTGGCTATTCAACGTGATTTTATTTTTATTTATTAGCGGTTATATACATTTTACCAGGCGAGAAAAAAAAAATAATTATAATAAATTCGTAGAATAGACGTAATATAAGAATAGGAAGTAATATTTGTACAGCGCCCCTGAGGTGATTTCTCACAAAAGTGGCGCTATAAAAAAGGTCCGATTATTATTATTATTATTAGTACAATGCTAGGGAATTTCAAAAAAATATTTACATTAAAAAAAAATGCAATTGAAAAAGTCCCGATAAACTACTTTTCTGTAGTTTGTCTAACGGGAGCTTATTATTTAAAACTTCAAAATTACAGTTAAGATATGTGGTAAAGATAAAAAGGTATGTTAAAAAAGTGTACTCGTATAGTGTATGTATGTGTGTGTCTCTGTGTGTGTGTGTGTGTGAGAGTGTACATCCGTACCTATGTGTCTGAATAGTGCTATGTACTGGATAGGTGTCATTGGGTATTGATATTATAAGTAATACTTTTCATAAATGATGGCAGGGAGTCAAAAAAATGTTGAGATTTTGCTTGAATCGAGGACAAAGATTGTTAAATATTTGGAAAAAAGGGGAAATTTGTGAATTTGCTTCAGCGTTTGTTTGTTGCGATGCAATGTAAGAAGATGATTTTATTTTATTTATTTGACCATTGATAAAAAATCATTATTATATTCGTTTAATAAATAATTGGTTTCATTTCCAATCAACCCCATACCCCGGTGGTTGATAATTCAGATTAATACAGAAGTATCATTTACAACAGGTTTACGTTTAATGCAAAATTAGTAAACGCCATTTTGATAAATATGGAGACCTCCCACCTTGAATGGAAACTTTATTATTTAATTATATAATTACACGAACAGTTAATTATGTGTCATTTGCAACGTTCCTTGAACAGTTTATGTTATTAATTAACTTTTCCGAGAATATTAAATCTTTCATCGAGCATTGTCCATGTTCCTACTTACTAACTTTAATCAAAACACAACAAATCTTAAAATGACAAAATAGATACATTTGTATTATAGATCTGAATGTTCGGATGTCACGTTTTTTTTTTTAAATTGAGATAATAATGTTAATTTTAATATACGACTATATTCCCATACTATAAATAAATGCTGTCGTCCGATACACTATTTCTAAAATAGCCTAGTCTAAAACATCGGTAGTTCAGTAATACTTTTGAGCATAATCAATACACATCAATAGTTGTACTACATTTAATACATACACATGAATATCTAAGCACAGGTTCTCCTAGAAAGGTGGTCATGACACATGTAACACTCCAACCACAGTATCAGCTCTTTAAACCTACCTTACACTCCACATTATAAAACACCATACAAAGCACCTTAATTATACTTAAAAAAACATATTATGTAAAATGGGACCGTATAACATATGGATATAAATAAATAATTTAACCTATTCTATTCTTCTATTCGAGAATTTTGCAAATGTAACTACCGTACTTTCAGCTTTAAGGTACAGATATTTTGACAGTAGGTACTTACTCCGAGAACAAAATAATCTAAAAATTGTAACATTGACTCCCCATTCATAGCTTGTTAATATTATCCTCCATTTCAAATCCCATATTATTGGGTACTATCCTTATGATGGTTGTAAAGTTCTTCCCGAACACAATTGCAATAATAGTAGACAATAATATGGGATTTAAAACAAGTCTTGATCTTGAAGTATGATATCGGTGTAAATGGCGTAAATTGAATTGGTCCCATTAGCTAAGTTGGTTTAGCGGTTGCCCCGGATAGGCAGAGGTCCTGGGTTAGAGTCCAAGATGCGACTGAAATCTTTTTATTTTCTGTTGTTTTTTCAGATTCATGTTTCATTTGGGATGTATTAATATTATGTTCTTAAATGATTAAATTCTTATATTTCTTCTGTGAAGTATGTATGATTGGTTATATAAGTATAGTATGCACTTTTAGGTTCTGAAATGATAATTTCATTGGTTACTACCTTAATTGCTATTTTTCTTGTTCCTACCTTCCCTAACCAATACTACTGTTTTGAATAGCAACACTATAATGTGACAATTAAGTTTTAGTGCTCTCGTTTGAACAGAAATAATACTACGCTCGTGGAAGCAGGTTGTTCGTTTGTATCGAAATTATTCGGTAAGCGCTTGGTTAATCCTTGCTCCATTTAAATATAAGTATTACAATACGATATTTCATCAAAACAAAAATCTTATCTCACTTTTTTATTGATATATTACACTACAATACTATGTCAATACTAGCGTTTTTCCCTTCTATTTTTGTATAATGGCACATAATGTGAACTAAACTTGTCAATTTGACTGTCCTAAAACGGGATTTGTTCCCAGTTGGGCAGTCAAAGCTTTCTCATATTTCATTGTTTAATCATGTGTGTTTCAAATAAATAAATATAGGAAAACAATTTTGTTCAAGATAGGCAAAAAACAGTTTCACACATTATCACATTATCGCAGTTACGAAGACTATCTTTCCAGTTTTCCATATCGGATATACGTTTTTTCCCTTGTGCATCTTTTGTGTAGCTTTAATAGCTAGAGATGATAGTTCGATCTTGAGAGGGTCCGCCATTTTGGTTAATATACATCCTTATACGCGTAGTAAAAAATTAAACTACAGATATTAATCACAGTAGTGTTGCCAAAATAAAAGATAGAATATCCAATGACTGCATAATGCTATAAAGATCATCCACCTAAAAAACACTTTCTTCAATTAATATGATTTTCAATTAATATAACCTACAATTAATATATTTAACAAGTTCCGTCGTAAGTAATTTGCAGTCTTTTTAATGTTACAGTCGAACCTCCACCATTTTTGTAGGTAGTTCTGGGTGTAATGAGTACTTTAACCCCTGGGTGGAAGGAATATGAAAAGCAGTACCAACAATAAATGTACAAAAGATTTGTGAAGCAAGAGGAGCCTTCGGAAGAAGAAAGCACTTAAAAGCACTCCCGTCCTTTGTGCCATCGATCACACCCTCCCAACATCATACCCCACTATTATTGACTAAGTTATAGCCCCACAGAAATGATCCAGTACAAACCGAAGAAAGAAAATTGCGATAACAATTTGATTGAATATCGTCGGTACACGTATTACGTCGGAGAAATTTGTTTGTTCAAAAGATATGTATGAGATCAAAAAACAATTTCTTCTTTTTTCAAAACAATTATGCAAATTTTTAAATCTCAGTACCTACAAAATGACCGCCAATTCATAAAAAAACTAACCCGAAACCAGTATGAAACACATAATCAAAAGGGAATATACCATACTAAGCGTGTTCAAAGTCATTCGTCAAATTGATCTACACGTTTTTATAGAAACATTTCAAATAAATATCGAACTCTGAAAATTTGAAGTTGCTTCTGCTGCAAAACTTTCTTGTTAGAGCTAACTGGTTCAAACGAAGAGCTTTGTGAAAAGGAGTGTGGCATTATATACCTGTGATTTCGTTGCAGTGTATCTGATTGCTCATTTGCTATCTATTGCTGTGATTTGAGGAAGTCTGAAATTGTACGAGATAATCAAAGCAACATGTAACCAAAGAAGGGTATTTATTCAAATTTGGGTTCTTTGGGAGATAATGGGGGGCTCGAGTATCAAATTGATATACGTGATAGGACTGCAATGAATGATTGAAACAATTTAAGGGCCATAAATAATGCATTGTTTTGGGATAAGTCCTCCTGTATAATAATGCAATAAGTACACATCAATTTGAGAAATAATTGCGAGAAATTTCATACAAGGAAGCTGCGAACAACAATTTGTTAAAAGGAAGTTATGAAACAATGTTGATTATGACCGGTCTTTTTTTATGTAAAACCTGTAATTAATGAATTATTTACAACCATTTATAAACTCACAATCAAACCTCATTGAAAGCTGATGAAATGTAGGCTACCTTATTAACTATAAACCAAAAATCTGTTAGCGTGGCCCTCAGAAATCTCTTGAGAAATTTTATTGATATTTTGATGGATACATTTTATAGGACGCTACAACTATTTTCTGATCGAAACATCACTGAGCTATAGAGCTTTAAATGTTTAGATTGAATCAAAAATGGTGTTTTTGTTTTTTCTAAAAACGTGTATGTATTACAACTAAATTATAATTTGTAAAATAATAATGTAAAGGTTGGGCGGAGCTCGTAGTAACCACTAGTAAAAAATAAACATCATGAAATAAAAACAAGGGAAAAGGAAGGCATCAAATGTGAATTGGTAAACAAAATAAAATAACCTCCATCGTAGCAATTGGGTAGGTAATTATATTAAAATATTCTGTATTTTCCAAGGCTTAGATTACTGTCGTAAAGAGACTAATTTCCGCTTCCTCGGTTCAGGTTCTAAGGGTTTTGGAGGTGGTTGTTCACAACTCTACAAATTTAACACGAGTTATATCGTGTTTTATGTGATAATAATGACGTGATATCAGAATTTTTTTATTACATTACCAATTTTCGTGTGCAATTAGCAGACATTGATCTGTTAATTTGTAGATTTGAATAACTTGGTACTTTCCAACCATTATATTTCTCATCTTCTTCTCCTCCCTGTACCCATCAGCCTTAAAACATACGTCAATTGAAGATGGTATAATACAACTGGCTCCGGATAGTTGGGAGTTTTGGATGGTATTCACAGAAAATAAAAAGAAGTTACGGTTCTCAGCAATCAGGTAATTGCAGAAGAAAAGTTAAATTATTTCTTAATGTCTTATCAAAACTTGTACTTTCCCGAAGATAAATAATATATCGCTCATATGAGAAGTGTTAAGTGTTCAATATTCAATATTCGAATGGTTTCGAATATTGAATATCGTTTCGTCTAATACTAGACTTCCAGGGAAAGACCACGTTATGGGGGTAGGTGCAACCATTTTTTGTATATGAAATCCATGTTAGTCCAGTCTGCGGAAAACGTAAGGTATACTCGTATAAACGTATCAAACGTAGCAAAGTTTTTTTCAAGAGAAAAAAGCATTTTAAGCTAGTTTTATAGAACGAGAAAAAACTTTTATTTTAGTTAATTTTCTAACCGCTAATTTTAGTCTTCAAACTTATAGTCAAAGTAAATGTATTTTTATGAAATTAACGACTGTAAATTAATAAGATCTGATTTGTTTACATCACCGTTTTTAATATATAAATATCAACCCTGATCACTAAAAAAATAATACAAAAATATTATGTAATATTTTTTTATTAGAAATTAATAAAATAAATTATTTTTATTATTAATACGAACAAAACCAAGAAAAGAGCAATGCATAATTTTTTTTTGTTATCTTTATTAAAATTTGTATTAATGACATTCTAAATATAGTTTATGAATGCGTAAATAAATTTAAGAGAGAGCAATTTATTATTTTATTTTTTATTTTTAATAATGTTTAAATGACCATTAATACTTTTTATAATTTATAAAATTCGTGTGTAAAAAAATTACACGTTCATTTATGTCAAAAGAATGATTTGTTTTCAAAATATGGTTGGCAAATTCAGAATAATTATTGTTAATTAAACACCTTAGGTGCTATTTGCTAAGACTTTCTCCTGTAAAAAGTTACAATCGTTACAAAATTAAAATTAATTTACAGACCCCCGATTTACTGAAAATATTATTTTTATCCTTGTTACTTAAAATGTATTCTTTTATAATTTCTTCAAACGATTGGTAACTTTGTGGCGTCATTATTAATTGAATAATTGAAAATGTACTTTGTTTAGACCACTTTTATAAAAATAAATAAATATCTCTACATGTTTTGATAGCAATAATATCACCCTTAGGAATATACTAATAATAAAAATAATTTCAAGTATAGACAAATGACTAAAATTAGAAAAATAATTTAAGAATTTACAAAATATAAGCACAAACAAAAATGAATTAAAGTAGGTAAGTAATTGATCAAAAATGCTAATATCGAAATAATTATAAAACATTGAATAATACATTTATATTAGAAATAAAAATAAAAATAATCATTATTATTACTATGAAAATAAATTTGAGAGATCGATTTTTTTTTAAATATTTGATTATTTATTAAATTTAATTCGCTATTAATACTTTTTCTTATTTCTGAAATTTCAAATTTATCTAATTGTAAACCGGTTGTATTTGTATGTAAAACTTTTAAACCTTTATTTATATCAAACGAATGATTGGTTTCTAAAATATGATTTGCAAATTCAGAATAATTGTTATTATTTAAACACCTTAGGTGTGTTCCTTAACTCTAATACTGAAAAGTCTTTCCGATATAAAAATAGTTATATAATCAATTTATATACTCCCGACTTATTAAAAATATTATCTTTATCCTTGTTATTGAAAATATATTTTTTTAAATTTATTATTAGTTTAAAAAGCTGGTAGGATAGTATTTGGTAAGTTTTTAATTATTAAATTTGCGGTATTATTATTCAAAAATAATATTTTTCTCCACTGTTTACTAACAAAAGTTACTTGTAAGACATACGTAAGATAATTTTTTTTTTTCTTAAACTTTTTGTTTAGCATATTGTTTATTAATTTAGTACTATAACCATTATTTATTACAATCTGTTTAATTATATTTAATTCTTTGTTAAAATTATCATTTGATAGAGGTACATTAACTACGCTACTAAGTATGGAATGAAAAGCTGATAATTTTTGAGCAAAAGGATGATTAGAAGTATTATGTATAACGATGTCTGTATCTTTACGATATATATTAAATTCAAATTTATTATTAACAATAGAAATATTTAAGTCTAAGCAATTAATGCTAAATTTATTTCCTTTTTCTATGGTGAATTTACTTGTTTTATGGATTTTTATTTAGGAAATTAAGGTGTATTATTAAAATGTATTATCAATGTATTCTTTAAGTTTATTATTAGTACAATTATATTAAACGTGTTGATATGTTTACATTAAAAACAATTTAATTCTTATTCATTTATAAATAATGACACCATAAAATAACCACAAACCTATTGAATAAATTAAATACTATAAAGTACAAAGATTTTTATTTATTTTTCATCTTTTATTTAAAGTAAAGTTGTTTTGTAAAATAACCCACACGTTTCAATCCCCTGTAAACAATAACGCATTTTGTAACGGTTGACATTAGTCAAATTGACAAATGTTATTTGTTATTATTTTTGGGTTAAAACATTCTTATATATTACTATCATCCTTTTGTTAGAAAATGATCAAATGATTTCACTAAATTCAAGCCAATAAAATCATCACTACAGATATTTTATAGTACTTCTTTACGTGCCTTCCATATTATCAAATTATATTAAGCTTGAATCGAACTCGGCGGTTAGGGAAGTGTGTGGCATTAAATTATAGCAATTTTAACACCTTCGAGGTGCTAACGTGTAAACCCGAACTATTAATTTAAAAAGATAAAAGACCAATCTAACCCATTATTGGGCGGGTGCACTGAATTATTGGTTGCGTCACCTTGTTATCGACTCAAATTACCCGCATTCGTACGTGGTGAAAAAAATGGTAATGGCTCTAGAATTAGGTGAAATTTTAAATTACTGTCATCCACCGTTGGTATGAAAACACCGTGTAAAATAGGGTACAAAGGGTGATTCTTAAAAACTTGTTCTTATCTCGTTTCTTCGTACTTGTTCTACCTTTTGTAGCTGCTATTAATTCCATACAAAAAGTAGGTATATAAAGAGAGACCCATTAATACTCACTGTATCATAATATACGACATGTTTATTGTTACGAGATAATTTGCCTGCTCTTAACACAGGTTCTCCTAGTAATACATGTATAGTACCACCAAAACCCTTTATAATATTGAAAAATTCCCTTTTACCTAGACTTCATGCAGAAGATAATACATTTTCAAACATAGTAAATATGTTAACATACGGACGATTATTGCATACATCCTCAATAATTATTAGTATCTGTGCCTAGAGTACACGTATCAGAGAATGTGATGAATGTTTTGAATATTCGCCTCTGTAGCTAATTACTTTGAATTGTGCTTACACTTTGTTATTTCTGTATTTGATTGTTATTTTATCTATGTACCTACTGTGATGTGTTTTAAACCTCTGTGACTATTATAACTAACTAAATATGTAGAAGCCCATATACGGCGTATATAATATAATAAATAAATAAATAATACTGAGATCGGATAGAAAAAAATGCATATTTATATATTTAATACACTATGTGAATAAAATTATTCGTTTATTACTATCGGATATGTTTACAGAAGCTACTGAAACCATATACCGCTTGTCTGTATGCTGGAAGTACGCAACACTGCTTCAGACCCGTGTGCGGTGTACGAGTGTTAATATAAACACAACAGAGCCCTCTCGGTATCAAACATGATGCGCCGAGTGCAGTAAAAATCGCATTCAGATTATGCTGATTCCTTTCCGACCCATGACAAAGCCGCTTTAGTAAATTTTATGATACGTTTCAGATTGGAAAATACTCTCTATACATCTCGGGTGAAATAATATTACTACTAATTAAATAGGTGGTTAAATTGTTTTAGCCGTGTTTGGTCATCAGACATGAATAATCAGGCACTTGACAACGTTCCTCTTTCTCAAAAATACACCACTTGGGGATTTCATAGTTTCACTAGCTCCAGGCAATTACGTGGTATTCACCAAAATGAAAAGTTTGCTAAGATAAAATAGATTTTTTTCAAATAATAAACTAGCTGATGCCTACCCGGCCTTGCTCGGAATAATATATTTAAAAAATAAAAATAAATTATGAAGTTGTGAATTCTTGCTTGTCGTTTGGGTGCCATAATTGATTTGACAACGAAAGCAATGCCTTGTGGCGACAATTATTATATCTAAACAAAGAAACATTCATTTGAAAAATTTGTGTCATTTCAAACATTTTTTTTTTTAAAACAATAAAATCTAAATAAAAATTAAGTAGGCACCTACTTGCGTTTTCCATTTTGAAAATATTCTACCCAAACAAACTTTCTTCTTTTAGATACGTAATCTGTGGCTAACCAGAGCGGTATATCTATGGGCTAACCTTAATACAACTAATATGTAAAACTGTTACAATAACGCTTTAAATAATTTTAAAGCGTTATTGTAACAGTTTTACATATTAGATTTCATTCAAACTACTTTTTAAACCTTCCCGACATTAATAAAAACAAACTGTGATATTTTCAGCAAAATCGGTTTAGTAAATTTCGAGAAAATCGAGGACAGACAGACAGACAAACATTCATTTTTATATATAATGAAGAGATTAATGCGTAAATGTTCATTAATTTCTGGAAAAAATTTTGTCAAAGATTTGAGCCTCAAATTTTGCTTTCAAATGTTTCCCAGAGGTAATCCAAAAAAATATTGTTTGTTTTTTAAAATACCCAGTGGCGGCTTTTTCATGCAGTACAGCGGCCTTCCTAATAACTAATAACTCTGCCCGATACAGTATTAAGTGCGAAGAACATGCTGCGTGATCGATTTCATTTTCTCACCTCGTTTAGGAGAGCAGTAAACCCGCGGTCTCCGTCCATACATCGTAAACTATTATTTTACTTGTATAAATTTCTTAATTCGTGGTGGTAAAAAATATTTGTCATAACGTGAATAAAATAATAATAATAAATTATAACTTTAACGGTGTAATATTTGATCAGTTCGGTATCACTGTTTTAGGTTTAAGGCATATATTCACAAACTTTTTTCACTGTGGATACCTTTGCCGTCCTTTTGATTTTCCGTGGACTCCCCCAAACATTGGTACATACTGAACAGGGGGTATTTACTCACGGCGCGATGCATTGCTGCTGGTATGAATATTTGTAAAAACTTGCACATGAACGTGCCTTCGTGGACGCGATTCGCTTCAAGTATGCAATAGGCTACTACGGTGTTTTAGTATGCGTTCAGTTTAAGTGAACTCCGATCCGTGGACCACTGTTTACATATCGAGAACCCCCTTGTTTTTCTCCCTGCCATGGACCCCATGGAATTCTATATGGACCCCCAAGTGTCCGTACGGATCACTTTTGGAACCTATGATTTAAAGGAAGGGGTTATTGAATTAAGTATCTAACAAAAATAGACGAAAAATTAATAAAACTGTTTGAACGCTAACCCAAATGGAGAACTGCGAAGTCAGAAAAACGTATTAACGATTGATCGTTCTCGCCTAAGCGCAAGAATATAGTGTCGTGGCTTTTATATTATGCGTCTGCAGCCCCTCTAACCCTGCAGTAGTCACACGATATAGTATGTAAAATGATTCTACTGTACATTGTCTTGTTTGACATTTTTTACAAAAAATAGATTTTGGATATCTAATTAAAAATCAATTTTAAAATTAAATTTATTTTAATAACGTATTAAGCTTGCAAACCTCATTGCAATATTTAACCATCGTAGCAGATAATATTAACCAATTCGAAATAAAACACAAAAATCGAAAAAAAAAACAGAAATTAAAACTATATAAATTGAAAATACACTTTGTATATACCACTTTACTTAAAATATATTAATATTTCGACATGCTTCGATAGCAATGCTATCATCTTCAGGAATAAAATTAGATAAATAAAATTAATTGAATGGAACACTAGTATATATTGATTAACTTGGCGGGTTTGCGATAAGCCGACGTAGCTCAACGGTAGAGCATCTAACCGGACATTAGAAGGGTGCGGGTTCGAGTCCTGCCGGCGACATTTATCTTTGCTCGGAAGGTTTTTCAATTTGGATGAGTGTTTTAGATTAATAATTATTGTTTATAAAAATAATAATTGTTACCCTTTGCGCTATGCACAAAAATCTTGTCTTAAGTTTTTAAGAACTTTAGTTTATCAATTATTAATTTTATTCCTGAAGATGATAGCATTGCTATCGAAACATGTCGAAATATTAATATATTTTAAGTAAAGTGGTATATACAAAGTGTATTTTCAATTTATATAATTAATAATGATGCCACAAAATTACAAAGCATTTGAAGAAATTATAGAAATTAAAACTATTTAGATTGCAATTATATTGGGGTAGAACTTTGTAATCATCATTTAGGCAGCCAATAATATGGGATTTAATGGAGGATAATATCGACAAGTCTTGAAAATGAGGTATGATATCGATGAAGATTGCGTAAAGTGAACTCGTCTCATTACCTCAGTTGGTAAAGCGGTTGTCCCGGTAAGACATAGGTCCTGGGTTCGATTCCCAGATGCGACTGAAATCTTTTTTATTTTCTGAGGTTTTTTCGGTTTCGTGTTTCATTTAGGATTGGTTAATATTATCTTCTACAATGATTACATTTTTAAAATGTCAAAATCGTAGCAATACCACTACACCAAAGCCGTAAATATGAAGTTAATAGATTTATAAATTAACATTTTTTATTATTTATTTTTGTGCAGAGTTGCTAATAATAATAATATTAATAATAATTCGATGATTTTTATAGCGCTGTTTTTGTGAAAAATCATATCAAGGGCGCTGTTGCTAATAATGTTCTTTTACAGCATCGACAAAATTTTTTGAATTGAAATTTTGATTGCAAACGAGTTTCCTCTTCAAAGTCGATATTATTAATATTCTGATGCAAACCAATGGTTTCCAAACACGCATGAAGAGAAAGTGGCTTTTAGATGACCCATTAGATGCGGGGTATTCTTAAACAGTTTATATAAATGTCTGTTATTACTTATTAACCTCCAGTAGAACGTATCCAATATTATGTAAATTGTTAACGCCATTTCAATGGGTAACGAGCACTAAGCGAAAACGTTTAAACTGTGTAATGCATACTTTATCCCCAAAGTTTAGGTATTTTTTGAGGAATAGATCAGTCTTTTAAAACACTGTTAAATTATTTTTAATTTCAATTAATTTAAGGGACCTGAGAGCGTCGTGACACATCACACGTTAAATTTTAGTAAGATAATTTTTTTTCTATGAAAATTATTACTGCTCTAGGAAATTAAGGTAGGGATCTTATAATGGATGAACACAAAGCATACTTTTGTTTGACTCATTTTTTTTGTTTTGTCATTGGAATGAATTAGTCCATATAAATGCATCAAAGGTGTAACTACTAGTGTAATATAATATGCAAATAATATTATACTGAAAGATATCTCTTGAAGAAAACGGCTGTGTTATTGCAAAAAAAGATTGCTAAAAGGTGACTTTAAAGGGCAGAATTAGGAAAAGTTTCGACTAAAAAGTAAATTTACTAATTTATAAAACAATTTCTTCAAAAGACTTTTAATCACTTTGGGGAGTCATAATTATATATTTCGTATTGTAAAATTTTTGTGTACAGTGCCAGAGAACATTTCTCCCTTTTCATGAGTATCTGTGGTTAGAGGTGAATAAATGTGGAGGTAATCTTTTCTACCCAGTGAGCGGACTACCTGTTTCTACTGTAGGGCTTTAATTTATTTTTATTTAAAACAAATTGTAAACTTTGTTTTATATGCTAGCAGCACTTGCAAAAAAATATTTAAAAAAAATTAATAAGATTTGATTGTTTTATTTGCTTATCATTTGTCAACATATGTCATTATTTTTAGTGATCCTGATAAGGGGAGCTTTGCTTCTGAAGCATGTAGATATTTATATATTATAGTCCGTGATTTATATAAAGTAATTCTTACATGAAAAAAAAATTACTATTTTTATAAACAATAATTATTAGCCTGAAACACTCATCCACATTGAAAAAAACTTTTCCGAGCAAAGATAAATGTCGCCGACAGGACTCGAACCTGCACCCTTCTGATGTCCGGTCAGATGCTCTACCGTTGAGCTACGTCGGCTTATCGCAAACCCGCCAAGTTAATCAATATATACTAGTGTTTCATTCAATAATTACTGTTTTTATTATATTTTCACCTGTAAACAACCAACTTTATTAGTATGAGAAAGGCTTGTAACGGCTAAATCCCTCAAATAGATGGCGTCGAGACAAATTATGCTACATTTTATTGGTGAAAATTGCTTTGACTTGTCAAATATTTATTGAGATAAAGCCTCTTAAACTTAAGATTGGCGCAGCAAAGTAATATATAAAATTCACAAATTGTTATAAAACACGACAGGACTCGAACCTGCACCCTTCTGATGTCCGGTCAGATGCTGCAGAAGGGTGCAGGTTCGAGTTCCGTCGGCGACATTTATCTTTGCTCGGAAAGGTTTTTTTCAATGTGGATGAGTGTTTCAGGCTAATAATTATTGTTTATAAAAATAATTGTTACCCTTTGCGCTATGCACAAAAATCTTGTCTTAAGTTTTTAAGAACTTTAGTTTATCAATTAATAAAAAATTACTTTTCATTCACCATTTCATTTATATACACAGATATCAAGATGTTTCGAAAGCCATGCTTTCTTCATCAGGAATACATAGGATGAAGAAAGCATCGAATTAATTAATTAGTATTCTATGTTTTCCTGATGAAGAAACATGTTGATATCTGTGTATATTAATAAAGTGGTGAATACAAAGTAATTTTTTAATTCATTTATTAACAATGACGCCTTAAAGTGAATACCATCTTTGGAAGAAATTATAAATGAATTCTTATTAAATTATTAATAATAGCGGCATATACTGAATACGCTTCTTTTGAAAAAAAACATATACCACTGTATTAGATGACGCGAAGTCGAACTATTTTGAGTTTAATAACTAAATCAAAAAAAAAAAAAAAATTTGCTGTTATTTTTCTATTTTTGTAAAATACCTATTGTTTGGTAACGTTTTAAGGCAGGTTGAAAAATAAGAGATTGGGAAGGGATTTATTAACGGCCGTCTTCAAAAGACTCTCAATAAATGAATGAGTATAGATGATGCCAGTAACTCGTCCGACACGAAACGTTTTCATGCTGCCGACATCTACTATAATTAGAAGCTCCACTTGGGTGCACGTGAATTAATGTTATTAATTCTATAGGCAATGCAACAATATAAAAAAAAAATATTGGTTCAATTGCAAAAAAGCGTTCCTTTTACGCACTACATTCTGCAACATTTTTCTATGAACAACCTATTCAGATTTTTTTAGAATACTTTTAAGATTTTTTACCGTTGAAATATCATGTTAACACCTTTCTTTATCTCAATCGTACCCCCATAACTGTAGATGTTTTTAGGGTATTCAATTTTACCCACTAAATTGAATATTGGAAAAGGTACCGTTGCGTGTGCGATGAATATATCCCTGCCAAATATTGAATTACCTATAGATCTTTTTAAAAAGAATAATGAATAGTAAAACGAAGAAGGTACCCACCAACCCTTACTGGAGCAGGTATATAGATAAAAAAAAACAGATTTTTTTTCCGAAGGTAAAAATACTTTGTCTCTCTTACTTCCTGGAATCCTAGCTGCATAAACTTGTAGTTAGAGCTATATTAGACATTAATAATTATAACTATACTGAAATTAGTCGAGGTTGTAATTGAATATGATACATATATTTTTTTACAATAACACCACACAGAAGCCCCCGAGGGAAATAATTCCCTAAAGGCCTATATCATCTTTAGGGATGCTGTTTGAAAGGTCTATTAGAGGATAGGAAAGAGTGAACCTGGGTCTTGAGGAGACCCATGTTGTAGGAGGGAAAAAACACAGAGATCGGCAGATCATTCCATGGCCGAGCTGTTGAACACAAGAACGAGTCATAGTAGCGACCCGTTCTCATGTGACAAATGACAACCGTTTGCAAATGTTGGGCGCGCGTCTGGCGTATTTTCCGACTGTGCACCGGTGCCGAAAGGATCAATGACACTTGTTCCTCAGAGCATCTTCCATTAAATTAGCGGTAGAACAAGGACAACATTCCATTCTGACGTCTGTGCTCCAATTGCAATCCGTTTGTTAAGATAGGCGAATCTGTCAAACGAACCGCCCGTTTCTACTATCATTCCCGTTGTGTACTATTAAAGTATCTGCGGGCTCTGTACAATACGCCCAGTTTCTGAGAGGCTAACTTTACTCTGGCTTCAATGGAGGTCCCATGCCTGAGCTGGTTACTTATGATATTAGATATTTTTGTGTTCATCTTATTAGGATTCATTATGTCATTCCAATGTACCTACCAAATTTTGTTAGAAAATTGGCCAAGAATGTGCCATATTATTTGTTAAATGAACTCATTATTGAACTACACCCCAAATATCCCATAAAACATAACGTCTAAAAGCTTGAAAATTTCAACAGGATCTGTATAGTACGGTACTTGATGAATAATTTTAATTATGGGCTTTTTTGTATTTTTAAGATTTCTTAATACGTTTTTTTTTTAGTTTAGATGTAATACTTAATGTAGTCAGTCCCGCGTAGGTTTGCGTCAAGTATTATTCATAAATATATTTTTTTTTAACATTTTTGATTTTGCCGCTTTGAGAAATCGATTTTAATTGTAAATAGTCGTGTAATTTTAGTTCAAAGGTTAGAGGAGGCTGCACTCTTTGAGTTATACTGTGTTGTGTGTTTAGTCTTTTTTGTATTAAGTATTAGTTTATTATAATGTTAATATTTGGTACTATTAAAAATTTGTCATTAGTTTTCAAGTCAAAGACAAAATTACTGGGCAATACATCTGGGTCTGCAAATCAAAACTCCTGAGACAAGGAAATAACATGTATTTCTGGCGAGCTCCCATCGCTAAAAAGGTGTCTACAACAATAATTTGGCGGACCCTTTGAACAAAATATGCATCCTTCCGAGCAGGCATCCTGCATCCTACCATTTCAAATATATCACATACTTATAATACGAAGCGTTACAGATAAATCTGGGCCGGGTCCACTAATGTTTGTTGTTTTAGAAAAATAGTTTTATACACATTTTTACAAAATCATTCGTTAATGAATTTTGCTAATTTTCCAACTGTAGAAAATAGACGAAAAATAAACCCAACCCTTAAAAAAATTATTTAACTCTAAATTTAATTGTTATGAACTCCTGCATTTAATAATAATCGGACCATTTCTCTAGCGCCGCTTTTGTGAAAAATCACCTCAGGGGCGCTTAATCTACTACTCATATCTACTCATACCTAAATGAACGACTAAACAAACATTAACAATTTACATATGTATATCTTATTCAAATTATGGTTTATATTCTCCAATACTATGTTTACACAGTCTTGGTAACAAATATTTAAATGTTGTAAATGGATGTATTTGACTGTAATAAAACTTAGCAAACTTTGAAAACCGTATGAACAAGCAATTTTTGCCTAGTTTATAAATTATTGTTTTACAGAATTTTATAAATTTGTATTATTATTAATATTATCTCTTGTATTTTTTCAGCATTCACTATATAGCAATTTCTAGACATTTTGTTTGGAAGTTTTAACTTACCATGTACTTTTGCTATTTTTGGATTAATAAATTTGCTACAGGTTTCGACACAACCGTGTCATTGACGAGCGTTCTAAAAACTATCCACGCGTAAGCGGCCATTGCCCAAAGAAAAGTAGCTCTGCCGTTTTAACACACATCCTATCAATTCCAATGCCGGTATTGTTCTGCCCGGCGAGCGGCGGCCCGCTGCCGGGCGGAAGTCACCCGTTCGTGGAACCGGAACCAGCCATAAACAATCCGCGCACATTAACGAGGGGCTAGATTCCATTTTAACTGTAGCGACTTCGTTACGTAACAATATATATGCATTTTTTTTAAAGAAAGACGAATATTTCCTGGTTACGAATAACCTGACAATATTTTAAAATCTCCTACTACCATCACATTAAGCAGAAGATATTGCTTGTGTCGTGATGGAAGACTTAGCCAACCGAGGAATTACGATGCCTGGGTGAGACTTAGACGCGATGCCAACACAGCCACTGACCGGTCTCTTATTATATTATCTACGTTATCTGTATATACTTTATGGGACTACTGCACTAACCTCCCCAAATTCCGGAAAAAATAAATTTATATTAATTCTTATTCACTCGTCTATTGAGAAAAATGTAAAAATCATACTATTCTATAGTTTAATGTTATTTGGCTTAATTTATTGATATTATTGTTTGTATCACGAGTATTATGTCTTATTAGGTTAGTGTCATAGCTCAAAAAGAATACATATTTTTTTTCCAAATGGGAGGCCCTGATGGAAATGATTTCCATTTCTTAAGGGATGCTATGTGGAAGGTTCGTTTCCGGAAATAATTCATAAATAATTTTAAAAAATCCTCCATATTTGATAAACTGTTCCTTTTTATAAACTTGAACCGATTCTCAAGTACTTCGATAGGTTGTTGGGTTGCAGATATGAAATGATAAATGCTGGTTTATTAATCATAGTCATATTAGTCTGCAGGACTTTTATACATGGTGTTATAATAAAAACTCATATTATTGCATACGAAAATTATATTTTCACTTTAAGATTTATTTATATTAATGTGTTGAGATCTATAAAAAACATTGAAAATGTTAAAAAACATTTTTTTTTCTGAACCTCTTTCTATTATATTTTGGCAAACAACGAGAGATCAAATAATACATAGACATTCCCTAACATGCAAGTAAAAGATACCAAAATAAGAAGAGTGAGATAGGCGTGCCGCCGATTTAAGCAAAACACAAAATAAGTAAATAGGGTGGACTAATTGACAAATAGTTAGACCTCCTTTATAAATGTTTTATAATCTTCTTACCGCAGTTGAAATCGCTCCAACCAAGTGTGGGGCAGTGAAGCAGGTTGTAGCCAAAATGGGTGTCACGTGATCTTTGACTCCAGCCGTTAAAATGGTACGTTAGGGCAACTCTATTAATACGGACATCAGTGCAGAGGACCGACTATGTACAAATTTGTCATTAATGTACCATTTTCTTATTTTTTTAATAGAAAATAAGATTTTCAATTTTATTAAAAAAGAATGCACGTTTTCTAGGTTAAGAATAACACGACAATATTTGAAAATCTAGTACTACCATCACGCTAATCGGAAATATTATTTTTGTCATGATGGAGGACTTAGCTAGCAAAGGAATTAAACTTTCCATGCCATTGATAAAATTAAGAATCATTCTGCGCAATGCGCAAGATCGGATATACACATAGAAAAAAGCTTTTTGTTGTATCTAGTAACACCGGCGGTCAGGAATATAGGTACTGATTTTCCTATAACGAGAGAAACCAGGAATACTATTTTGGTTAGCGATAAAAACAAAAGCGAACTTAAAAAGCAATAGGTGTTACATTGCATCGTCATCATAATCTGTATATCGCTTACTATAGCGATTATCCATAAAAATTGAACGAAGACTAATTAATTATGCATTGCTGGACATCAACGGATTGCGGAGTCAAAATCATGTTATTTACATATACGAAATGTATGGGAAAAAATAATCTTGGTTATGGATGTAATACTAAACTCTTTGCAATGAGTGCCTATAAAAGTTGTATTAAAAAAATAACGTATGCGAGAATATCAACACATTTTTTTATAAATATTATAACATGTTTTCTACATACGTGAATTGAGTAAACTCTTTTTGTTGAAACTGTAGTTTTACATTTCAAATTTTACCCAAGAGGAAACTTGAGAAGAGCGAAACCGGTTGATGATAAATTTTAAATTAATCGGTGGTTCAAAATAAAGTGTTTGTTTTATTTAATAATATGTTAAACCACAAAGTAATAAGATTTCTCCGAAAGCTTAACATGAAAAAAATAAAAACAAAATAAATCAATACGAAATGATTTTTTACGCCACTTTTTAATATGCAAATATCAACATGTTTCGAAAGTGAAATAGAGGTGTAAACAAGGCAATTTATATTAATTTTACCCCACAAAATAATTATACATCTCTTAAAGACAACACATTTTAGAAATGAATAAAAAATGTTTTAAAACAAATTGAATATATGTAGAAGGCCTTTGGTTTTTTTTAAACTTTACCAATCCTTTCAAGTACACTAGGGACTAACAAAAATTACGCTAAGCATCTTTAGCGGCAATAAAAGTTGGTGTTTTTTTGTTTTTCTATGCAGATAGTCTCAGATTATATGTACATATTTAATAAATGTAGTTCAGTTTTATGGGCGTAAATAAATAAATAACAAAATATACTGTTGGAAACTAGAAAAACAATACCTTAACAGGGTGCTCCTAAGATCCGGTAACCGCGTGATGGCCGCGGGCGCGGGTTTTAGCGGGACGCCGCATCCACATCCCAAAACATCCTCGTATTCCTCGACGAGCAAATAATTACCTACTTATACACTTACAAATTGGTCCTTCGGAACGCGTTTGAGGATAGAACCGATCTTCGGGTGCCAATGAACTAACGAATATGGGATATTATCCGCCGAATATGGATTATTTTTCTCCCGAAACAGTTTTTTTACATTTCGCGTTAGTATTTTTTTTACCTGTGATGGATGTTGCCTTTTTTTCGTGGCGGATAAAGGTAGCCTTTTCTTGTGAATGTAGAAATTTGATGCATCGTGTGAATTGTGATATTTGAGATGCGTGTTCTTGCCGCTGGATAAAATTATTAAGTGTTTTATAAGATGCTCCTTGAAAACGTAAAATTTCAGTATAAGTATAGGTTAAAAGTTAGGTTACTCTATTTAAAGAAAAACGATCTCAATTCTCTTTTACTGTATAAGTAGTTGCTACTCGGTATCGTCTGAGTTTCGCTCAACATCATCTGTTCGTTAGCTGTATATTTTCTGATAGGAAAATAATTATTGAGGGAACAAACAATTCTGTGTTTTGACAAAAACTTTATCTCTTCCTAGTAAATGATTTCATTTATTTCCTGAGCTGAGAAAATTTTCTATGAACTAGACGTACCAGACCAATAACAGTGCAAATTTTATCAGAAGATGGAGAGTTTCTACTTTGTAGTATTTCGCATGCTACATAGTAAAAATAGGTTGTCAAAATATTGAATTTAATTGAGTTGTGGAGTTGCAAAACCCATTCCGGGTTTAGTTTGAATAATATATTATTATTATCTTATTTAGCGAAATGCAAGTATATGCAATTTTCTTAAATGATTCTTTTTCATATTACTATAATTTTTTTTCATTTTCTCGTCCTCCATTCTATGCTCAGGGAATATATTTACAAGCATTTTACTGAAATAAAACCATAACGTTGTTTGTAACCACGAAATTTATTTAGTTTTTTAACAGAATAGATTGTGGAAAACAAAAGTCAACAAAGATTTCACGCCTGCAGTGGTTTATCAAATCGGTCCATCTATCCCTTTAACAATCCACCATGCAAATATGGCCCGGTGAAGAGTCATTTCTCAGCAGCGTCCACAGTCTCTTAGTACGGATATAGGGTGGTAGTGTGTCACGGGTCCAAAACTGCCCTTTCAAGTGTCCATCCGTCAGTGGCTGTGGCTCCTGGACCTCCGTCCGATTGGCGGATGGGTTCATCAATCTGTTCGGCAGATTTTTGTTTCTGGGTGACCGTCCTGACGTGACATACGTTGTTCTCTTGTCTCCGGATACCAATTCTGCTACATTTTCGATGGAGCCAAGTTCTCGTGATAATAATAATAATTGCACCTCCTCTTATTTTGTCCTTATTTAGCAAAAAAATCCTGATAATTCCTGGATGAGAAAACCCACAGTGTTATTGTCTATTTTATCTGCATAGCTTTTATTAAATATAGTATTAAACCTTATTATTAAGTTCTGACATTAAAAAAAATATTCAGTCTCAAAATAAGTGAGCAAAAGAACAATGTATCATATAAAAGAATAATAAATAGGATAGCTATTATATGTAAGAAAGTAGTAATATGTAATATGGGAATAATATGTAAGGTATATAAATAATGTAATGTAATATTGAGGAATATGGTATATAATATAAGTATTAAAATAGGTTAAGAATAATATGTATGTATGTAGTTAAGTTAAGAAAGTGAAATAATTATGTTATTATTTTAACTATATAAATAATAAATAATAAACAATAATTATATTTATTTCTGGGTGCCATTTCACTCTTTGCTGATATTAAATACATCTTTATTTATGTATATTACAATAATTGTTATAAAATGAACATCTTATGGATTGTAATGATGGGGATTTGACTGGATGTAGGAATGCGGGAGAAGGAGAGGAGGAAGGGTGGGCCAGAACAGTTACAGGAGACAGATCTTTAGTACAGACTTACCCGGAGAGGGGTGTCCTTCCAGGGAGCTCGGCTCTGGACCTTCGACTAGCTCAGTTTTCGGCAGGTCAAGAAGCTCTTCTGCGGGGTCGTAGGCCGACAGGCAGTCTTATAATTGGGAACTGGACTCGATTACTTTGTCAAATGAAACGACCGAATGCTTTCAGACTCAGTGTTTAATTCAGAGGAAGGTACAGACATGGTGAATGTAGTTATGGTGAACAGTAGGCTAACCTAACCTCAAATGAATGTTACGGGCAATTTCTCTCTGATATCCTCCAAAACGGGCATGTAAACAGGGACTCGAATAAGTTACAACATAAACAGGGGGAAATGTAAAGACAGCTCACGGTTTAGGTTGTAGTCGCAATTGGGGTCTCCGCGGAAGCAATTATCAGCCCTTCAAGATGGTGGCTCGCGTGCTTCTCCGAGACGTAGTGGGCGACGGGTCGGGAGGCCATCTTCAGAGCAGGCGAGTGGGTGTGCTCCCGAGACGGGTTCCGGGAGGGGAATGAATCGTGTCGCCGAGCAGAGCGGGAATCTGTCTTCGTGCGAGGTCTTGTTTGCGGCCGCGTGTCGCGCCGGTGTTGTCTTAAGCGAGGCTAGGTTTTTTAGGAACTTACTGACGTTACGTAACAGGATATAATATAAAACATTAGATATTTTTAAAGTATGACTACGCCAATGAAAAGAACTGGCTATAGAGTTTGGTGTAAAAGTTCAAAATAATATACGATTAGTTGAATAATGTAAATCAAGTACTAGAATGGGCAGCATTAGATATAGATATGTTTTAAATACGGATTTTAATTTTTGTATCGTTGCTACAAGAAGTTAAATATACACCAAAAACATAAATTGATAATTCCTACATTCACTCTGGTGGATGTACCACATAATTGCAAGCCATATTATCCTTGACTAATGCATGCGTAATTTAAATATTTTATTTCAATATTATTTGCGTCTTATTCACGTATTCTATTGTATTTTTTAAGCTAGACCAGACCGATGGTGAGGTTAAGTTAGGAAGAAAATATATTTTCGAGTGAATATGGGTGCGTTGATAAAGTCAATAGAAAGAGGGTATATTTTAAGAATTATTCTGTAACAAAAACAGTTGAATTGCAACACAGACCCTTACGATTTGGGTCCTGACGTTAGTTCCAAGTCTTTGGCATTTCCGTTTTGCTGCGAGAGAACCATTTCGCGATGCTCTTATTTCCCGTCGAAAGGCACAAGAACTTCCGGCGGGATGAATATTGCGACACGAAGGCCATGTATATTCAATTTGTCGATATCGCCCATATAAAATGATTTACTTATAGCGCTACCAAAATCATTCTCAATTTGGGAGACGGATATGAGTACCGCCGCCCCGGGAACCATTCATTGGATGACCAACGCCTCTGCATAGGACACCGTGAGTGATTATCTACATTTGGTGACTTAGCAGAGGTGGCCGGGTTCATGGGGTCGGGTTTGTCGAGGTCATGTCTGCGGATTGGGGGGCGTGATCGGGAGAGGCCAGTTGAGGGAGACCATCGTCTTCTCCAGCCGGATTCTCTCGACTCATCGCCCTGCACCGCAGTGAGGGGGATGGATTAATACGTCCGTTTACACCTCGCATACCTTTTTCCTTCTCAGAACTTCCTCTCCGTCCTTTCCTTAAAAAAGAACCTACATACAGCATTCCCAAAGATGACATTGGTATTAAAGGAAATTATTTTGCATGGAATTAATATAAAAAAAGCAGGTTTTATCAAGACAATTTACCATTTTTCGCGTTTATGAGTAGGAATGTATATTCGTACCGACTCTACTTATCTTTTAGGAATCAACCCTTTTGACGTGTTCGTTTGATAAAACAGTTAAATAAAAACCATACTATTTATTTTCACCCGACCACAACGATCGTCCGAAAGCACTGCTTTACAACAAAATAATGGCACTCTCATTTGGAATATGGAATATTAGGATAGGGCTCAGTAGCAATAAATCACATAAAACAACTAAATGTAACTCAGAAATGCACATGAATACAATTTTAAAGGTCCTCAAATTAACTTGACAAAACAGTTCAACATTCCATGTTTATACAATTTCTTTGCCAGAAATATTCTGGTTCATCATCTCAAAAAGAGAAAAAAGCTAACCTCATATAATCATAATAACAGAACAAAGCAAATAGACAAGCCAAATAATACGTAACTTTATACACCTTTTGGACAACTCTGATTTTTTTGCTGTAAATATACTGCACAAACTTTCACCTAGCATCAAATAAATTAATAACTACATTAAGTCCTGCAAAACTTGGCTTAAGAAATTATCAGAAAAAAAACTGAATAGTTTTTAAGAACATCATAGAAGTTTCTCAAAATACCATACCCAAACCATGAAGTTGAAATATAGAAGTCGCTGAAAACCATTTATCCAAAACATAGTTCGCCTCAGCACAGGATCTCTAAGTGAGGGGGACTAAGAAAATATTCTATAAAATATTTGTTTTTTTTGTTTTTTTTTAATATTTATATCTTACATAATTTTCTTAAAATTTTAAAATTATTTGGTAATTAATAAAAAATAGAAATAAACTGAAGCAAGCGGAATTAATATCAAAACTGTTTTTATTACTTCAAAAACAAAGTACACGAATTTTTATTATACTGGAAGAATCGAAATGAATATTACCTCATAAACAAGGTGGGCAAGCAGTTTATTTTAGATTTACCGTATTTTTCAGTACGTCGCAGTAAAGGGAACAAATTGTTAACAAACTAGCAGATGTCAAAAATTACTTGAAATAACTGAGAAAAATACGTTCCGCGGGTAATTTTTAATCCATATTTGAATAATTCAAACAAAAAACATAATAGGGGACGATCTCACATACATTTCCTCTGCCATACAATGACGTCCGGAGAGTATCAATCGGTTTGCTTATTCAGTTCACATCTTCTCCACTCAGTATCTGTGTGATTGCCGAAAGAGCCTCCGCCAATCGACGACCAGTTCTGGAATAGAGTCTAATTTAAAATCGATCTCGAACGCGAGGGGAATAATCGATTTCCTCTCGATTCGTTTGATAAATTATGTGTGAGAAATTTGCCTAATTGGCTGCAGGAGCTCGCCGGAAATTTGCACGTTTTCTGTCAAAATGCGATTCCGGCCGAAACATATGTTTTTTTTTAAAACTGGATTTGATGTAATGGTGGTAAATAAATTGCTGTGAAGTGTTGGGTGCTTTTATGAACTTCCTGTTCGGGATATTAGTCCACTACTCTTTTAGTTAATGCATAACTTTATAATGCGAATATTATTTCTTCCAAATATAAAATGATGTTCTGTACAGGTTAGTAGGTTACGTTTTCGTATATAAAATTAATCATACATTCCGAGTGCAACCAATGTCTCACCCGTCGATCAACAACATTGCAAAATGTATTTGATATATACTATTTGATATCTTTCACGGTATCACATTACTTGTAGGTATACTTCCGTTCGCCGTATGCAGAATTTAGGTAAAAATCATAAAGATATTGTTGACTTATTTAATACAGAACAACTACTAACGTCTACTTGAGTAAAATACCTAGCTCTGCTTCTAACTTATTTTATTTATTATTATGTTAATTGAATTTTTTAGATCATGATTTTACATTCAAATATTACCATTAAATACCTACTTCTTCTTTGCTTCTAATAATTATACTATTTTTCCACGCTATTATTAATATATTTTTTAATTACTTTCCTTTGACATGTTTTTATTTGGATTTATATTTATATTACTGCATTGCGTACTATATTACATATGCGTAGTGTACTGATTAGTCAGTAGTTGCAATATAAGTTGTTAAGCGGTTACAGGTTTTCAATAGTAAGGTGTAGATTTTAAAACGTACCGTCTTATTTTTTGTATTAGACTTTGATAAATTAAGATTTCCGCGTGTTTTTACACTATTTCATTCGCTGTACTCGTATAGAATCACCTTTTTACAAGAATTGCAAAGTGTTAAAAAATGACTGATTTTTTATTAATTTTTAGGTCTTCTATCAAAATAAACATATAAATAATAAAATTAATCAGTTTTTTGACTCGCGAAAGCGGTATATATTTTAGTCACCGGTTTCGTTTATATAACAGAGCAGTACAATGGTATAATAATAATACTTGGATAACTTGTATAGCGTCGTTTTTGTGGAAAATCATCTCAAGGGCGCTTTTCAAACACTCCTTGGTAGGGTTAATCTTATTATGTACAAACAGATACAGAACCTTACTTATCTTGCGGGTCACTCCAGATTAAAACGTTAAATTACAAAGTTTTCTCTTGAAAATATATGATTTTATACGCACAGGACACAATATAAGAAAACACTGCACATTGCATGATATTGCAGTTGATATTTAAATCCCAGTTGTCATTGGTATTATATTTATTAGAAGATTATTGTTAAACAAAGAGTAGGTTTTAATTTGAAATATTACTTTATTTGAGAATTATTTACAGTTACAGATATTTATAGTTATTTACAATGTCGAGGATGATGAAAAGTAAAAAAAAAATGTTGTTAATTACTTTGGGTAGGTAGTAACGGCTAGCTTCGGCATGTTAATTAGTTATGAAACTGAACCATTCATGGATATGATTTTCCAAAGAGATGAGTTTTGAGTTTTGCTATCAGTCTATTATATCCAGCAAAATCAGAAGGCGTTAAAAACATCAATAAATTAATGTAAGGTAGGACCTACAGCTTTTTTATTTATTTCAGATAATATTATTTTCTATGAAAGTTATCCTTACCCGCACGTTTAATCGGTTGACCGCAATACTAAATCAAATAAAACACACCTCTTCCAATACTTACCCTTTTCACAGATATTAATTAAGTCCTCTGTTTGTTTAACAAAGAGATTCCCGATGATGTTCTGATACGAAATAAGATAAGTTTATGTTTTAATATGATTGTATAATAAAATGAATTACTGGCTTCTTTGTTTGTAGATGGACTATTGGAACCTTAATCTCGATACATTTTAACTCAATTTAAACGTTTTATTTTGATAAGAATCGATGAATAATCAAAATCAGTTTTTATTAGAAAAATACACGTGTAAACTAGGACGCAGATGCCAGAACCCGGTTATAAAATAGTAATTAAACACGTGGCATTAATTAAAAAGGTAGCACTGATACACACTGGAACTGGGGATTGAAGGAACCAATAACATATTAACTTTCATTGTGATCAGCACTAAAATAATACAGAAAGCATTGTTTATTTCAAAGCTTCACTTGAATTCTCCCCTCATTTAAAACGACGCTTTTCTTAAGCCGCAAGTAATCGAAATACACATTGAATCTGTAGATAGATTGAAATCTACCCGAAGAGCAGAATATGTACTCAGTATCGTCCTAGCGAGGAACCATCAAATATGTTCAAAAATGTATTTTAAGGGGGAGAGGGACGCCGAAGATGAATTATTTATTAATTCAAAATAATGATAATACTATTACGTAATACGATAAGCATATTGTTTTTGGAGAGAAGAATACTTATTACTTTTTAAATTTAAAAAGGGGTTACCATTTATCAAAACCAAATCAGAAATATGACTTATCTGACCGTCATACATATGTCATTCAAAATATTTATAAATATTGAATATCCTCGAAAAATACTTTAAAAGGTTTTGTTTAAAATTCAGAAAAAAAATTTTTTTTAAATAGTGCGCAAGTAATCGTTTTCATAAACACTTACTTTAATGTTGTTTTGAATTTGGATTAGAAAACTTTGGTTGAGTTTTTTTTTAAAACGTACCGTGAAGAGATAAGAAGATGCAATTATATTTGTCCACTTTATTAAATTATTTAAATATTTAAAAAAATATAAGTTGGAAGATTAGAAAATGTGATATTTCTGATTCAATTTTGATAAATGCAAAACCTATGAAGAAATTTAATATATGTAATTAATATTATTGTCTTTAGAAATATAATTTCTTTCGTATTGCGTTATAAAAAAATATTATCAGTATATCGAATTAATAAATAATCCCACTCCCCAAGTGAGTTTAGCAAAAATATGTGTGTGCCCTGATTCTTTCCGATCATCCTCTTTTCTTTCTCTTTTTCTACTTTTCTACAGCCTTTTAATATTCTCAAAAAGAAGTGTCATACTTGGAATCTACCACTACCACTGGCTCCTGGAAAAATTTTGTCAACTCTAAATAGGTAGAGTTAAATAAAATAAAAATGCCTTCCAACTGCTATGAATCAAAAACGTAAGTCGCGTCATGTTAAAGAATAAATATTTCACGTATCTGTCACCATCCATCTTAAAGCTCCGAATGATTTGTAGGCTTCTTCCACAATGAACTTTTGGAACAAAGCGCCCAAATAGAATTTGCTGTATCATGGCGCTGTAATTCATTTCAAAGAAGCTTCATAAGCCTTAATGCACCCCGCATGAGCTTTCGGCACGTGGTTTTAAGCTCTGTATTAGACGGATCAGGCACAACAACTGTATTGTGATGCTGCCTGATTGTAAATAGTCGAAATATAAGGGATCGCGAACCATTGTTATAGTGAGAACTTTCAAATGATTTATGTATAATGATATTGAAATGTAGGAAAATTATTTTAAAAACTCGAAAATGAATAATGTATTCGAAATTCTAAAATTATTATATATTCGGTCTAATGAAAGGGGATTTTTTTTTGTTTATTGCAAAATAAAAGTGGTTCAAAACCTTTTCCTTACGGTGCTAAAAAATCCCGCAAACCAATACAACTGCAGACCCTCCAAATACTACTGATGACCGCACATCGTGACACGGTAAGTGAAGTCCCGTATCAATTTTTCTCACTTCCGCACCACTTGTGAATTTATTAATCCACGTAGGAATACGGCGGAAAAATTAAGTTTTTTCTTATCAATTTAAAAAAAGCCTGTTTTTGATAAACACTTTAATATACGTATTTTAATTATTTTATCCAATACATAAATGTATTTCTTAGGAACACATAAATTACAAAGTCTGTTTTATACATTAAGAGATATATTAAAGTAATTAGAGATATGTCAAATGAGTTGACTGCACCGGCAAAGAAGGATAAATAAATTACTATCGTCATAATCAAATGAAACACTAAAACTTGTTTTAATGTTTTAACCACATTTATTTTACACGCCTTCCGGTTTCGGAACAACCGTTATACCATTATATACCATTAGCATATACCATTGTGGTATAGCTTCGTACAATAGCGTAAATTACTATCCGACCCAATAAATGTATTTTATTCCGTAGAAGAGGCATCTTTAATGTACCATCAATATTTACAATGTTTTGACTGAGTCTTGAGAGATTGAACAAACTATTAGGTTTGTGAATCACCATAAATAGGGAAACAAATAAAAGTTTACTCAACTACCAATCGAAAAAAATATTGATGGAAGAGTTAAAATCTGCAAAAATACATTGATATATCCTAACTCTGAGGGGAGATTGTACAAGAATATGAAAAGCAAACTAACAATGATGAAGTTGAAGACCAAGATAAAATGCAAGGTGTATTTCATATACTTAAAGATGCTTTCCAAGAAGTAATTTCATCATAAAATTAAAGCTAGATATAACTCGTCAGTTTACTTCGACAGGGTTCTAACTTCACATTTCCTTATTCTGAGATTTTGGGTGTCAAAGTTTTTCAAAGATCTCGTTTCTATTTACCAATTTCTGATTTTGTGGTTCAATCTTGTGTTAAAAATTTTAGTTAAATATATTTTAAAGGTAAATATTTCAATAGGATGTGTACTTACCGGTATAGAACATACTTAAACGTGAAGATAGAACCATATGCGACCATCTACGGCATAATAATTCATTGCATAAAGTTCTAAGTACATTTAGAACCTTATTCAACAAGTTTGTTTTATTTTGGTTTGAAATGAGATAAATTGTAATTGATGTGAGCCAGTGGGTTTGCAACCCCTGCTGTAAATGATCCCGAAGATGAGATGACTAAGGACAATAACAAACAAATATTATACGATTCGGCATATTAGTTTACAAAGACCATTGATTTGTTTAGAGCTACGTGTATTTATCGTGTTCCACGTGGTTAGGGGTATCAAATTAAAATATGATAGCCGACAAATGGCAGACTTAAAATGTTAATAAATCGAATCAACGATATTTACTGTTAATAACCTAGTATATTGTATATAAATGTAAAACCAATTTGTGGATTTTTAATAAAATGAATAAGAAATATAAACGACTATTTAATATACAAATATCAACATATTTTGGAAGAGAAAGCTTCCTTCATCAGAATACACTTTATACTAAGAAATAATGACAAGAATGTACAAATAATAACCTAGTAGAGTACACTGCGGTAAAAATAATTAAACCATTATTTGCTTATAAAAAAAATAAATTAATTAAAAATTACTTTGTAATCACCACGAAGAAAGCGAAGCTTTTATGATTTTTTTTCGAAAAATGTTAATATGTATACATTAATATAGTTGTGATTACAAAGTAATTTTAAATTTATTAATTAATAATGACGCCAAAAATTGAATACCAATCTTTTGAAGAAATTAATGAAAAAAATATTAAATAATTAAACACTTTTAAACTAAGCATGGAATGTCTTTTTAACACAACCCACTTATCAAGTGAATACAAAATTTACCAAATATTCTTTGAAAATGAACGTAACGCAAAATTCCACGAAGATACATGAAAGTCTGTATACAGGTTCAAATTTTTATTTGCAAACAAATATTACAGTTCTAATTGTATTTAGAACTCTACGCCACAGTTTTGTGGAGGAACATCATTTATCGGCACTGACCTACAATGTGTATTCACTTTAATGTACAGTTTCTCCCTTTATTGCATAAAACCTATGAATAAAAACCACCCTAAAAATTTAGTAACTATTAAATTTAATGCACGTGAGAAAGGCTTATGGAACTGAAGAATACCGCTTGAAAAAGTGCAGTAAAAATTTATGATCAATCAAAGTCATTTAATTTCTTTGATCAAGATTTCAAATATTTATACAAAAAATGATTTATCGTCCTCACGGAAGTTATTTAATATATAATCTGACCTTTTCTTAATAAATGGTCTACAAATAAAATTGCGAAGTCATTCCAAAAAATATTATACTATCACAAAAAAACCTTTCTACGATAATGATGCATAAAATCTTTTGACGTTAAAATATTAAACTGAGTTTTAAATCACCCTTATATTTTGACTTAGGCACACTAGAAGCTAAAATTTCAACCCTTTAGAATATATTCAATTAATACAGATGAGCGTTTTTATAGTATTGCAAACAAGGTAGGTTAATAAATTCTATTATAAATATTGCTGAATAGGAAGAAATTAAAGAAACTACATGTCATTTACATTCTGATCCAGATGACTTCAAAATACGTCTGTATCATTTTAAAAAAAATGTTTTCGGTGAAAGCAATTACTTTGTGGGTTGACGTATTTATTAAATAAAACAAACACTTTGTTTTATACCACTTTTTTTTAAATAACACTTACCGGTTTCGCTTATCGCATGCTCCTTCAGGGTAACTGTTTTATTTAATTTTTAAAAAATGTTTTGTAAAATCCTTCCAAAGCAGTTTGTGATTCAAACAAGAACAAGCGTTGAAATGGGTAAAGGTTAATCATATATTCATTAGAAAAAAATATTGAATAATAAATAATGTTTGAAGAAATATGTGCAAGTATTAAAAATTATATTTATTCATTGTGTTTAAGTTTAATTCGCAGAAATCCTTTTTTAATTTTTAATATTTAATAATAACCATTATTATTCATTTCTTCAATAAAAATCAAATTACTATATGATGTGATAGTATACTGTGTATCCCGACGAGGGGAACTTTGCTTCCGAAATATATTGATATTTATATGTTGAGCAGTGGTGTACACAAAGTATTTCTTATTAATTTTATTATTTAAAAATAAAGCAATAACTTTGTTTACATCACTTTTATTTGTTGTATACTTTTGCCGACCGGATTTCATTGGTATAGTATACTGCCCTGAAGAAGCTACGGTATTTTATAATTATAATGTCATATTACAAAAATACCGCTTTATATAAAAATAAAATAAATTGTTATTACTTTATTTTAAAAATGGATTACTTTTTTTGTTATTGCGCAAGGAATTGCGCGTGATAGCTATTTCGCTTTCAGAAGGCATGATCAAGAAATGATTAAAAATAGTTATTACTTAATTTTAAAAACTAAGAAAAAAATGTTTGAATTGGATATTTTATCACCTTGATTTTGCAGTAAGATCCATGCCCTCTGCTGAGTTCACAGGATTGAATTCTGGGGAAGAGAGAAGAAATTGTAATAAATTTTTCATAAAAACCTGAATCCGTCCACTTCATAACATTCCCCTGATGAATTCGGTAGTCTATGGTAATCGTGTAAAAAACCTTACTAAAGGGGATGCTTTCTTAATTTTTCAAACAAGAAAATTAGGAATAAATGAAAAATGACAACATTTCATCAAACTGCAATATTTTGCACTTGCAATAAGGGTGACTACAGATGTTGTTTCTTTACTTACAATATGAAAAATTTTCATTCACAATTTAAATCGTACAAATTCCACCGATACCCATTCATACAAAATCAGGCTGTATGGTATGACATGAACGCAGTGGCAAGCCGCAACTGCCTATCATCACACCCATAACAATGCCGTCGTGAATAATATAGCCTCTTACCCTTTCCTTGTTACCTAAGCACAACAATGGTCCAAACTCACGGAAAGATATGCAATAATAATCATTTATCACAGAGAACGAGGCGGTATTGGGTATCGACTGTTGACGGGTCGTAAAGGCATCGCGGTACGTTCCCAGTGAGGATGGGATGAGTATCGGAGTAGCCGATAAAAAAATCATCACTGACCAATTGAGAATTTTTAGATACTCAGCCAGCTAGAACCTTTATCGATAATTTTCTTTAAAGTCGTTTTGAACTTCAGGCCAATTCATTTATGATGAGGTTATACGAGTATCTTTATGAAATGAGTAGGTGTAAGTTACAGGTGTTAATGTATTTTTGTAAGATCGATATTAGGAACTATCTAGGCAAATTTACATTTTTTCGGAACTAAATACTGATTAAGGTAACGTTATTTACTATGTCGTCATTTCTTTTATCATTTCCTGTATAACATGACTTTATTAAATTCGGTGATTGCGCTGACATCGGCATTACATTTTAACCACTTTTTAATAGCTGGGTACTGATAACCTTTATCAGCGACTATAATATTTAGACCTCCATTCATTAAATCAGTTACACAACATGAATTCTGTTTAGGTTTTTCAAATCATTTTTTAATTCATATTTGTGATTAACATTCGTTGATGTTAATCAGAGCTATTGTTAAGCCACAGGATTCAAAGAATTTTTATGGCTTTCAAACTAAACAATGACATTCCCGACACTTCCTCCGAAGAGGAGACACATTTTTGCCTTGTCGCAAATAGAATACTTTTTCCTCTCAATCTGGGTTGATAATACGTGACTCCTTTATCATAAAGCCAATATTATTCACATTGACTAACGAACAGCCAAATCAATACCGACTGCGAAAAGCATGAAATTTATAAATTGACAGCAAGGTATTTGAGAAATGGCCTTTACATTTCTCAAATACCAGGCGACAACTTTGGTAGTCATAAACCACCAGTGGCGTGCATTTCTCTATGGCCAAGGTAGACTGTGTGTAGCTTTTAAAATTTGGGTACTAGCGGGTAAAAACATTACTAGCAATGAAAGCGGTATGTTTCACATATTTAGTGGAAAAAGTATGCGAATGCATGGCTTTGCGTTATGTGTACCGCTAAAAAAACAATATAATTCAAGGAAGTCAGACATATGGCCAAACATAAGTTGTAACCCAAAGATATAAAATCGTTAAAGATAAACAACTTATCTATGTAGAATGATTGCAACATATATAAAAAAGTTAACAAAATTTTGGAATAAAATCATTTTTAACACAAATTTATTTGTTTTTTTTTTGTTGTCCATTATATTTTTATTTCTTTGAATGCATTTTTAGGGTAGACACAGCGTTTCAGACTTCTTTATAGACTGCATGCCACTGTAAACCACAGTTTTTTTGTATGGTTTCTGACATTACTCATTTTGCCTAGCCGTAAATAGCATCTTTAAAGCTAAAGTGTGGAAGCTCAATTCCTTTAGTCTTTCTGTGATTTTTTTTGTAATATCTTATTCAACGTATATTTCAGGAAAATTTTCGTTTGCTGTGCTTTTACCATAAAGCTTTGCGATTTTTGTTTCAATTTTGCAAAGCGAAAACAATTACATATTTACATTTGGTTCTGTAAAAAAATGTAAGATACATTTCCTGATAGTTGTATCTCGTGTTCAATTTTCAGTTGAAAATCATTGAAATTGCCGATTTGTATTGGCAGACGTCAAAATCGGCTATAGTTGAGTGTTATAAAACATCATATAACTAGGAATAAACACCAGCGAACCCGGTACGAAAGCAGCAGGCTATAAATGTCAAATATACGTCGAATCTCAAAAAACATTCTTATGTCCCTGTGACTCTTTATTTCCCACAAAATGTCTTATCGATGACAAAGATTGCATCGGTGGTCGTTTTATGTTAGCAACGAAGATAAGAATCTTTCCACGGGCTCACAAAATCAAAATATTATTTTGAATCCATTGTTTTCGTTCATTTTTTTATGATGTTTCGTAGCAACGAGGATACGCTTAGTACGAGGAGTAGGAATTTAGCATTATAGGCTAACCTCCGGATAGAATGTTGATACATGTTCTTTCAAACGCAATTTTCTAAACATGTGTATAATTTTGAACAAAATATGATGAATGGTTTCGTTTTGAAGTTGCAGGAAAGGAGCAGGTGGTCTTTTAATTTTTTAAAAATAATTTTTTTAAATCTCTTACCTTATCTGCTGTTCTTACATTGAGTGGATAATTGCACATTCAATACGTAGGTATTTTATTTGTAATAGAATTTATATGACATACAAATGTATACCTACGAATACAGGTATTTAAATTATTTTTCAAAGGTATGATTTAATTAAACCCTTCATTGGTATCTACTGTTTTTTAATCACAGAAATCGTTCTAGATTGTTTTTAAAATATCGGTAAGTTACCTGATAAACCCAATGTGTCTTTTTTTATCTTTGCCAAATTACTATTTTTTTCAGCTTTGGGATACGCGGCCGATTGATTATAAAACTGCATTTTAAAAGTAGCCTGTAACCAGTGGCGTACATAGATTTTTTAATCAAGTACAGTAGAAGAAATAGCGAATTAAATGACAAAAAAAACTTTCCACAGAAGTGATAAGTATTCGATACGAATGGCAAAGCTGCTAGCTTTGACCGATGTTGGTTGCTCTATCAAATATTCAAATAACCGTTTCATTTATGCATATTACAAGCCATTTACTGGATACATTTATACTTTTTTGTTGAACCGCACTATTGCACGAAAAAAAGCCAACATTATATGACAATTATTTCGTTAGTAAATATCTACTAATTAAAAGAGGTGCCAATAAATGGCACTGATTACAACATTTGTGATTTGCACCGAAAGGCACAGCCTTTTTCGACACTAATGAAAACGAGTCTTCCCTTGAATGCGCATTCCGCACACATGTATATTTTGGTGTGGATTAAGTCAACATTTGAATATTATTAATATTTGTATGTGAGCAAGTTAGGGTATGCACTGCTTGTGCACCTACATGGAATGAGCGCCTCTGCCTGTAACTCGTGGGTTACCCAGTCACATACATAAATAAATTAATTGAGCCAGTCATCGGAAAGTTAACAGTAAACATCTTCAATATCCACAGTATGATGATACTGATAACCTAATATCTAAAAATCATCCCTTTAAAAGCTTCTCCTGAATCGGCCCTGCCACTTGATATTTTCGCATCGATACAAAATTAATTCAGATATGACAGAAATTCGACATATTCAACCTCTGGGCCCTTGTCCGCTTTGGATTCAGTTCATACCTTCCAATTGAAATTCCGCATATAGCCTCGCATACTCAAGAATATGAAAACAATAATAATGTAAAAGATATAACGAAATAAAAAAAATACCCCTTTGAAAACGAAACACTAATGAGCGATCAATCAAATCGATTTCATAGCTTGCTTCATTTTTTATAAATCTCCGCGGTATTTTTGATTATTGACGCATTACTTAGGGACTATAATATAACCCACTCCCTTTGTTGTTGAAGGGTTTTATTCTTACAAGGCTTTTTTAGTTTTGTACTTTTTTGAAACTTTCAATTTGATACGGCTGATTAGGATTACGAATTGTTGAGTGGATAGGTAAAGAGAGCCGCTCGCGTTTGAGGCGTGCGTTCATTTGAGTACATAAATGCTATCTTAAAAGTGTTTTGATTGTGTATATCCTAACCACGTGTCCAATGTTTACAAAGGCTTTTATCAATGAATTGATAAGTTAGGTTGTGTAGAGATTTCGAAACATAATAGTACATCGAGAATTTGGAACGAAACGTCACCGCAAAGCGTTCATTAAATTGCATTTATTTATTCATTGAACTGGCTGAGAACAATAAAATAAAGATTTTCAGTATGACTTTCTGTGCTGTGTAGAAATGCTATATTAATTCCCAGGTTGATTAATTTTTGTGATGCGTTAAATTAATTTTTTTATCAAAAAAACCAAACACTTTGCTTTACAGAAACCGGTTTCACTTATACCAAGCTTCGTCAGGACATCGTTAATAAATATCAACTAATTTTCTTAATAATAAACTTAATTTGTCTTACGGCCATTCTTTCCAACCCTACTGTTGAAATTTGATTGTATTTTTTAAATAAAGCTGAAGAGAACCCAAATAATTTTAGTAATTACATGCCACGTTTTGTGTTGTTTTTTTCACTCATCGTGAATCGTCCAATATCAAATGTATGAAACGAACAATGTACTTTGCCACATTATCAAAAGTCAAGCTAACACTTTATTTTTAACAGACACGTTTGTGAAGTATAAAATGTTACTTTATGTATTAGTTCTTAAAATAACTGATACGTATTCCTAATAATTACAATATTAACTCATCTATGTTAATTTTACATCGAAAATTTTTACTTCGATGTCACTTCATTGTCTTAAAAGTGGGCGGCTACTATTTTATAGTGTATGAAAGTGGGCGTTTACTATTATATTGTGGGCGAGCACCTCTTAATTTAGGATGAAAACTGTTTGGAAACAGTAAAATAGAACGAATACTTAAAAACTTCGATGATCGGTGATTCAGATTGATCATTCGAAAAATTGGGAACAAGCGCCGTTATAGTTCCGTATTAGATATATTTCGCGTTAACTCAAGATTTCCCATTACTTCTTAACCTGATATTCTGTCTTTTTCTTTTTAATATCAATTGTCACATTTTATTACATAGAAGCGTATTTCTATATCAATGTTTCATTGTTTCGTTTATATTTTGTCTCCCTCTTATTATATTTGTATATGTCAATTACATATATACTCGTTCTATGTATTTTGTTCAGTATTAAACTTTACCCTGACGAAACCTAGGATAAGCGAAATCGTTTGGTGACGATTTGAAGATAAATAAATGGTTTAAAATAAAGCGTTCGTTTTATTGAATGCATATGTCATACGACAGAGTTATCGAAATCTTATATAATAAAACAAATTGGAAATCAAGTTGGAAATGATAATATAATCTAATTGGATTCTGGTTTTGATGTCTTGTTGGAAATACCCATTTTCAATTAAAATTATTTTGACCATTTATCTTGAAACGTTATTATTTGTCGATTTGATCTTCAGGAAAATAATTATGACCAAGTACCTACTTTCATATTTTCCTGGCGAGTAGGTACAGTTGTGTCAGTCAATTTCACCGTCCACCAGATCTTCCAGTTCCGGTCGGCCAAGCAAAGCGAGCCACTAACCGATGCTCCTCGAACCTTGAACCTTGACCCCCGGCCAACGAGGCTTTAATAGTCAGTGGTTCCATCATCAGCTCCGCGGTTCGGAGTCTCGGATGATTGATGGACCGATGAGGCATGAAAAATACAAGCGATTAGCCGAAGAATTTCATCGGCTCGTTTGCCACCCGATCGTTTACAATGGAAGTCTGTGATACTACAGAAAAAGTTTTTTTTTATTTGATATCAAATATCTTATAAAGAAATACTCAAAACCGTATGCCCATTCTATGCTATGGGATATTATTATGAACATTAATATGGAGGCAACTCAATAATAATTTTAAATCATTGTTTTTTAAATGATGTCTATAGATTAATCTGTTAATTAGTATAATATTTTCTTATTCTACAACCTTTAGTCATGTATTATTCACGATAATCGTCTAATTGAACATTCAAGGTCAAATCGAACCATTTACTATGATGGCTCTTTTTGTGTAAATGGCCCGCTCATTTGGAAAAAAACTTCCACCAGCTCTTTCTAATATCCAGAAATGAATTTAAACGAGCTTTAAAAACAAAATTAATTAAAATAATTCTGCTGTTGATAAATTTTAACTTCTCTTCAATTTACTGTAAAAATCATTTTTTCAAGCCTCCGGTAGTTGTTTGTTTTCGGTCACCTTCATTTTTACGTTTTTTATATAAACTCAGTTATTGCAGAACATAACCCGACTCCTGTCTTGCTCTGTTATTTTGAATGCGTTTTTTTTGTATCGCTTTGTATATACTGTATAATAGTTTGTAATTTAGTAGATGAATATGTAATATTTTAAGAATATATAAATAGAAGATGTTTATGAATAGAATATGAAAGGAGCACTGTAGGAACAAAACTTAATGGAATTATTTATTAATTATTTTTTAGTTTATTATAGTAAAACTCACTTTAAGTAAAATAACACCTAACTGTGCTATATAAATGCTTTGTCATTATTTTTTATTATAATAAATCATGTTTTTAATTATTCTCTTTTACCTTCCTAACTCAAAACTTTAGCATCCATATAGAAGCAGTTTTTGTATTTAAGTTACTATAAACCGCAAAGGTTAGGAGTTCAATTGTAAACATAATATATATAAATAAATGTTTGAAAATACGTATATCCGACCAATTTTTTTTTAAATACTAGAAAGACAGAGTGCCTCAAATTCAACACGCTTCCCAAACTGAGCATATCTTTAAAATTAAAATTACTTTCTAAATGTCTAAATCCCTTGTATCTCTAGAATAAAATAATAGAGTCTCAAAGATTTTATAAGACGAAATTGTTTCATCTGTTCACATATTTGCGCAAGTTCCAGAGTGGAAGATACTCTCAGTATCACCCTGGTGAAAGATCACCATTCAGAATTGAAACGTTGCTTGAAATGGCTTTTAGCCGTCTTTGGTGACTAGATCTGAATAGCCAGGTATTTCCCCACCTTCCTCTTCCCCTTCTCCTTCCCCTCCCCACTAACATCAGCCTCACAATATTCCCCAATTGGGGATGCCATAGTCTCACTGGTTCCAGACGGTTGGGAGCAGTTGGTCAAAAAAAAAAATCTGTCTATTACAATATCGACTTCACTATTTAAAACTTTTTTTTCTCCCTCTTTTATTTATTTGTTATCATACCCTATTTCTAAAAGATTGTACCAATTACTACAGTTAACACAATAATGTTCAGGGCCACACCATGAGAACTGGGTGAGCCTTGTAAGCGCAGTGCAACACGACGCTAAACAATGATAATATTTTTTGCAAAGGACGCTTTATCCCTATTATTTGCTTACTTTACCTTATGGGGTTCTTTCTCCGATCCTATTTATACAATGTTACTCGATATGTTCGCTTAGGAGGTATCTAAGTATGGAAAAAAAATTTGCCGAACGAAAGAAGTGCTTTGTCTTTTGTCTTTTAAATAGAAGCTGGAGTAGTTTAAGCCATTATTACGACGTTTCATTCGATACATTAAAAATAGTGTCTTTTATTGTAAAAAAGGTGTTTACCGATAAAGGACTATAATTAGACGATAAGGGTTGGGCCAATGTATTGTAACAAAATTGTCACGCTATTACGAATATTAAAAACAGCATAAAAAAAACTGCATTTCGTTAATTGTCTGCTTACGAAGTACACATTTATAAATAAACATGTTGTGAATTAATTTATTCAAACGATTGGTTACTTTGTGGCCTCATTATTAATGAAATATTTAAAAATGTACTTTGTTTACACCAGTAATTATAAAAGTGGTGAAAACAAAGTACATTTTTAATTATTTAATGGTGTTATTTTTTTTTCGCCTAGGAAAAAACTATCGTAAATAGCTTTGGTTACGTAAAATAAACAAAGTTAAAAAGCCAGATATTTTAACACTGCTTTATCATTTCACAATAATCCCAATGATTTATGATTTAAAAAAAAATAAAACACGTAAATTAATCAAATCATAACATTCTTATATGTACTTCAAAACATCCCCGATTCTTGCCAGACTAAAAGATTCAAGTCTGCAAAATAACTATTTAGTTTTTCTATGCATCGAAAACAAAATAGCTGTATTTATGCAAATTTTATTTACTGTATCAGAAAATAATAGAATATTATGTTGAGCCTTTAACAAATAGATTTAAGCCTTTTTATCGATAATACTACCTCAAAACAGTACAAAATTGCTACATATACCCTATTATACTCTTGGCAAAGAAACAAAGACAAATAATTGGTGTTCTAGCTATTCGTTAAGCTAAACCCCCTTTTCACGGGAGGTGTTTCAAAGATATTTTGCTATGAGCCCCTGTTATTTAAGTTGTTTGGGAATGGTATAAATTCAAAGCCTTTGAAACTAAATAAAAAATAAAACTCGGGCATCAATATGAGTATTTTTACCCACAATTAGGTGCAAATATATTATGTCCATTCAATTCTTGCAATCAAAATAGAAAGATAGCAGCCAAAAATGTTTTAAAAATTGAAAGATAGCAGCCAAAAATGTTTTAAAAATTGAAAGATAGCAGCCAAAAATGTTTTAAAAATTGAAAGATAGCAGCCAAAAATGTTTTAAAAATTGAAAGATAGCAGCCAAAAATGTTTTAAAAATTGAAGATGAACAGTTTTTAAATTGAAGTACGATATCGATTAAAATGACAAAAATGTGGTGGCATTACCTCAATTGCTTAGAGAGGATGTTCCGGAGAGGTCCTGGGTTCGAGTCACAGATGCGAACGTTACCTTTTTTTATTTTGTGCAACATTTCTATTTCACATTTCATTTGAGGTTTGTCAATAATATCGTCGATGATTAAAAAAAAGTATTATGTATTGATGTTAATTTCATAATAATTTTACAGGGAGAAAAAAAAACATTTTCTCAAATATTAGTTCAACATAACTTTGGATTTAAAATTTCGAACTTTTTAGGAGCCTAACCTAACCTAACCTAGTGACCTACATTCAGTTGCTCATCGGTAGGAGCGTTATAAATAAAAAATTGGTCGACGTAAAAGAGCCGTAAGTAAACGTTTTCTTAAGCATTTTTTATTTATAACGCTCCTACCGATGGGCAACTGAATGTAGGTCACTAGGTTAGAAAATAATTCATAAGACAAAGGATTATTCTACTTAGAAAAAAAATTTAAATAAACATTTTTTTACAAATTACCTAGATTCGCAATGCAGGTGAACTCAGAACCGGTAGATCAATACACCCAAGTAACTGCGTAATAAACATTACTTATGTGTACGAATTAAAACACCCAAAGTAATTATTATTTTTATTATTACTCAGGCTATATTGCTAGGCAGTTTGTTTGGCTGGCCGCCGTGTGACGGTGCGTACAATGATAATTTATTATACAAGTAGGGTTGCTATCACCTGCCGGTCGCGCGCCGAACACGGGCCGCCTAGGGGTGGGGGTAATAGACGGGTACCTACCTACACCTACCTAGCTACCTACCTATCTACCTAGGGGGACTTAGACGCGCAAGGACTTAAATACCATTTTTAATAAAATAAAATAAAAATATTTTTAGATTGAATAAGCTTTTGTACAGAATTGTTCTTTTACAAATTTTTACAAAAGTAAAGAGAGAAAAAGCAGGGGTCTTGTAAAATATGTACTAATATAGACTTTCGTCAATATTGGATCTGATTTTTTAAATGATTTGTACAACCATTTGGCTCTGTTAACTGATCGGATTGTTCAATTGCAAAATATTTTTAACAGTCTTTCTCAATTCACCTTTCTAGCCTCCTTCTAGCTAAAAATGAAAAAAAAAAAAACAGGAATCGAAATTCTTACATTTACAGAGGTTTGGTAGGAATGAGCTTAGTATGGTAATCGAGAATATGGGAAGAACTAAAAAAAATGTAATATGTAAAAAGTTTTATTTAAAATATACGAGTATATATATATTAGCAGAGTAATAACTTAGCTATTTTTTTATGTGTTTTAAAAGAATCCAAAAAGTTGATAAAAAATGGTTTTACAAAATGTTACATTTTTCATAGTTTTTACAGATATTCGTATAAATGATTAATTCGAAAACAAAGAACTATTATGATCTGCACTTTTGTTTGATGAGCATTCTAAAAAAACGCATATATGTATGCTTGCGGTGAGAAAATAAGCTAGCTTATTCAAATAGTAATATTAGGTTTATTTTGTTATTTTCGGCGATGTACCATTCCAGGTGCAAGCCACTCAAAAGACTGGGCCCTCTGTACCAAAAACTGTGTCTACAAAATAAGGGGAGGCTACTCGAAGGGCTCATACTAGTTTCAGCGTCCGCCGCGACCGAACCTACCTGCGCCACTCTCCCACTGCATGTGTCTACCGCTCTCCGTCCGCAGCCCGACCCCGCCCAATCAGTTGTTCACGGGAACTCCGACCGAGTGCAAGTGTGTTCCTTGTTCCTTCCCCCAATTTACTATATAAGCTCAATAAATCGTGAAAAAAAAAACACTTATAAATTTTCAACAGTTTTGAAATGTTGAACGAAATCCAAGTTATACCCGGTCAACATAATTGTGTCATCGTCTCCACTGGCTATCCTAATACCCAGATTAAAATGGAAAAGCGAGCTATTCCCATCGCACCCGCGCCAGTGAAAATTACGAATTTTCAACAGAATATCACTGCGGAATTACTGAGGTGCAGAAAAAAAATGAACTACAAGCCGACTGCGTATACAGGGGGACACCAGTCCGCTTCCATCATCAGGAGAAACGCTCGCGAAAGAAACAGAGTGAAACAAGTGAATGATGGATTTGCAGCCTTGAGGAAACATCTTCCTCCAGCTGTTGTCGCAGCCCTCTCCAGCAATGCTAGTAGAGGAGCTAGCAAGAAACTAAGCAAAGTAGATACCTTAAGAATGGTTGTGGAATACATCAGATACCTCCAGCAACTGCTCGACGAAAGTGACGAACAAATGGAAAACAGCGGTGACAGGACGGAAAACCAAGAAAACAACATGTTCTATAGTTCAATGCCGATGGATGTCTCACAAAGGCTGGATCACGGCTACCTGCTGGACCAGACGACGCCCCCAGCATCCGAGACTTCCTCTTCTCCCGCTCCTTCCTATTCATCAGACGTCTCGACAGGATACACCATGAATAGCTGCTTCCCGATTGAGAAATACGAGAACCCGCACCAAACCATCAATCCCATGGACGAGGAACTATTAGATGTCATTTCCTGGTGGCAACAAAAATAATGTTCAGGTAAACATCTTTACTAACTTCCTCATTACTTATAAATTTCTTGTCAAAGAAATAGTCGCAACCCTCTGTATTTTGAAATATCAATATGATATTTTTGATTTAAAAAAAAACCACCCTAACTTTCTTCCACTTGTTTATTTTAGACCGGATTGGTTTTACCCTAACCCGGGCATCTTCAAACTAGTCCAGTCTGAAAATGGCATGATAAGACGAAACCGGTCAGATGTTAAATAAAGAAGTGGAAGAAAGTTGCAAAGATTCTTTATTTAAAAAAAAATCACATTAAAAAGGAATTCCACTATGATTTCATAGTTTGAAAAGTAGAAATAATTTGGATATTTCTTTTACTGTTGTCTCATTCCAAATCATAAAAATGAGAAGAATTAGTTTGCTGTTTTTTTTTATCTTTCGTTTTCCTATTATTACTTATTTTTTATACTCTTTACTAATTTATTTTCTTCTTTGTTACAGATTCTATCAACCACTTTCCTGAGAAGCTCCACCAGAGTCTTCTCTCGCCTTCAATCCACCGGTGCCTTATTTTATAAGTTGTGTGAAAGCAGAAAACGTTAAGAGACATTTAGACTGCTCAATTTGTGTACAAAATAGTTTATTCTCCTGTTATCTAGTCAGTAAATTAAGTTATCCACCGTGCTCTTATGGAAGACATTAGTAAATAATTGATATTTTTTATTTAATATTTAATAGTATTAAGTTTGGAAGAAAAACGAAAATAAAACAAGTGACTGATAAATCGCAATCTTTCTTTTAAACCCCTTCACACATATTATAACAGGTTTCACCGAAATTAAAATGAACATTGATAAGTTCACACTGGTAACTCCTACATACTATGTTCAAACATACGAGAAACATTTTTCAAGATAATTTTTCGTGTACAAATTACATCACAGTTGATGTTGGTACTAATTGCTACTCTGTGGAAATCTTAATGGGTAGAGTATTTAAGTTTCAAATCCTCACTTTTCACTTTTTTTCCAATTTATATGAACGAAATACACTCTACTTGAATTGCTTCGGGCTCATATGATATACTGAAATTCTTATAAAACATGCGTATATTTTACATTAATATTTCAAATCATCACTCCCTATTGAGACATATGATTTATATTTATTTTATCGGACTAGATAATAAAAATAATTATTTTTATTTTTTTTATTTTATTTATTACAAAAAATTGTATAATTATAACATAACACGTCATATATATGATTATTTAAAACTTTCTATTGATATACTCTCCTAAGTTGAGCTCCGGTAGCTCAAGGATATAGGAGGAGTATTTACATACGATAAAATAATAAAAACAATTCAATATGTAAATAATATAAAAAATTTATTAAATAACTACAAACGTAAATTAACAGAACACTTTTACAACAATATTAAAAAAAAATAGTAATTAATATTCTAGATAGTATACATTAAGCGTACAACATATCACTATCTAAGTTCAGGGAGTATATTTTCTTTTTGAATTGTTCATATTCCAATGTTTCGGTTACAGTAATTTTCTTTTTGGATAATAATTTATCGTACCATCTTATACTTAAATACAAGTAGTGTTTTAAAAGTTGTTATTTTTAGGCTGTTAATTTTAGCGGCTTTTTCGGGATTCTAACCATTGGCTGTCATAATAAAAATAAACTATGTACTACCATAACATAAAATATTAAGAACAGTAATTAAAATTGATTATTTTAAATTATCAAAAAATGTGATCGTTTCATTCGATTAACACTATTTTAATTGCGACGTGCAGAAAACACTAACGAATTGTGAGGATTTTTTTTTTTATGTATACCGGTTTCCTTTGTCTAAAGTCTCAGTATAATTTTAAGATGAGTTCTTTTAAACATAATACGCACGGTCATACTTTTGAATAATCTAAACTACTGTCACTTATATTCCACACTTGAAAACTGACACTTTGTTTTAAATAGGAAGATAACAAGTTCTTCAATCATATTAAGTAAGTATGCTTGTTAGACGTCAAAAATAATTAAGTGTATTCATTTGCCAGAGCTTAATCCCGGTTGTACAAGTAAAAGTGATTTAAGACAGTGAGAATATGTCACTTCTGGGCAATGTCAAGCGGCTTGTAACTTGTAATACAAACCTCCAATTAGGAATCTCTTTGTAAAGCCGTTCCTATCGTGGGACAAGATTATATCGGATATCGATATGTGCTCAGATTATTTTTTTTGTATTATAACAGGGCGTTCGGTTAATCGTGTGGTATATGTTAAAATCATACAAAAATATTAAACTGGATACAAATACTTATTTTTTATTGCACAATTATTTTTATCTGTATGCAATAGTATAAGAGTTATGAATAGTTATTTTCTAAACATAAATGAACAAATAACTAAAATAAAACAAAAAAAATGAATTATAACCAATAAGTGATATCAATTTAACCATTTACAGATTTCCACTTAAAAAAAATATATGAATCGACTGTAAATTGAAAATTAGATAAATGTAATTTTATTTGACGGTTCCAACGAACAATGTCGGATGTGTAAATTGGTAACTTTGCATAAGAGTAGTTGAAATAATATGTTTTCTAATAAAATAAATAGGATTTTATGCAAAATATCAAAAACAACACTATATTTCTTTATCTCAAAAATAATAAAAATGTAGACGGAAACTCTAAAGACATAGAAACGAAACTTTAAATAATACCATTTGGACATCCGACATTGTTCGTTGGGACCGTCAAAATGTATCGTGTGATATCATTATATCGTCTTCGAATGTGTTTAGATTAAATATATCACCAGACTGCAAATTTGTTGCCGAAAAAGAAAACTAGGATTATCAAAACATTTTTTTTGTATGTATGTATTAACGAAAACGGTGCTATAGAAGTAATCCAATTATTATTATTATTATTACATATTTAAAAAAAAAAATTATCTTTGTTCGTTAATTTCCGAACCTTTTCGAAGTTTTTTCTTTATTTGCCAGTAAGTGTTCAAATCATTCCATTTTTGAAAATAATTGATAATACCGAGGAATCTTTCACCGTCTATTATTTATTCATGATTATAAAATATTCCTGAAAAATATAATAAAAGTGATCAATTATTATTCCTGTCATCACACCCATATTTCTCTATTTATAAAAATGAATATTTGTCTGTCAGTCTGTTTGTGCTCGATTTTCTCGAAAATGACTATACCGGTTGCACTGATAATAGCACAGTTTATTCTTATTAGCTCCAAAAAGGTTTGGAGAGTACTTTGAATGAAATACAATATCTAAAACTGTTGCTATAACGTTTTAAAATTAGAATGAAAATATTGAACCTGCCACGTTTTATTTAGGTTGGCCCATAGATATACCACTTTGGTTAGCCAGAGATTACATATTAAAAAAATAAGGTTTATTTAGGTAGAATACTTTTGAAATCGAAAACAAAAGTGCTTAACAATTAGGTACTTCAGAAATTTTTTATTTAAATATTTTCCGAAAATGTTTGGTATGAAAGAAAAATTTCCAATTAATCTTTTTTGTTTCTTTGTTTAGAGATAGTAGATCGCTGTCAAATCAATTATGGCATCCAAACGACAAGCAAAAATTCACAACTTCGCAACTTTATTCCAAAAATATTAAATAATCCCGAGCAAGGCCGGATACACATCAGCTGGTAATAAAATAATACTTATTTTTCAAGCGTAAAAATCAATGCATTTATAGGTTAATGTAATTATTTTACTGTTTTGCTTAAGATCAGTGTTACATAGTTACTGAAATTAAAATTACAACTTTATTTATGCAATTTTAGTACTTTTGTTTGTTTTTACCAGCGATTATGGAGAAAAAAAAAACAAAAAAATTAATGTAATGTTTTAATTTTGTTGAAATTTTTTTACAACAGACTTGAAAGTGGCAAAGTATCACATACCTGTACGAGTTGAGATAATGGCACGAGGAGTTTATTATTGGTCACACATATATAATGTTGGTAGTTTTTTCTTTAGTATAGAACACTTTAAACAGCTTTAAAGTGATTTATATTTGCTCCGATAATGATTACAGTAGGTCAAAATGCAATCTTAAGGAGAATAGGACAAGGCAACACGCCTAAATACCGCAAAAAACCTAAAATATAGCATGCTTTTTGATACCTAACCTCAAAAATATTGGCCATTTTAAAAACTTGTCGATTTTGTTGAATGTTCATTGACACGAAGATATCAAAGCTTTTTTTCTAGTAGAAGCAGGACACCTTGTACAAAATACTTAATTCAGTATCAGCTTGTCTATCAGGTTGTCAATGTTATATTACTTAGTGGTTAAGTTTCCCATTGAATTGATTTGAATAATTGTCCAATGAATTGAGAATAATGATTTCTTTTGTAGCGATAGGCAGACTAATAAAAGAATTGCCGATAATTTTAATCAGATCTAAATATAAATACGTTTTTTAATAAAAGTTTTTTTTTAAATTCATCTTGATGACGAAGAGCGACACCTAGTATCAAAAGTTTTCATAATTTGATGCTTAGTCTGTTGTCAATCTAGTATTAATAATACTAATAATAATAGCGCCCTTGAGGTGATTTGTCACAAAAACGGCGCTAAACAAATCATCCAATTATTATTATTATTATTATTATTACTAAACATTATTATTATTATTACACTAAATTTTCTTTAGAACAATTGATAGGGTTTGAGACCACAGAGTGTATTTTTGTCTATTGCAAAACGATATCAGGAAGTTTTTTTTATTTAATTTAAAACACATAATGCGCAATGAGAAAAATAAGAGCTACAGAAAAAGAACAGCACATACATAATACAAGAATGAAGCAATGACAAATACATACTTTTTTATTAATTGATAAACTAAAGTTCTTAAAAACTTAAGACAAGATTTTTGTGCATAGCGCAAAGGGTAACAATTATTATTTTTATAAACAATAATTATTAATCTAAAACACTCATCCAAATTGAAAAAAACCTTCCGAGCAAAGATAAATGTGAACGCCATCTATTTGAGGGATTTAGCCGTTACAAGCCTCTCTCATACTAATAAAGTTGGTTGTTTACAGGTGAAAATATAATAAAAACAGTAATTATTAAATGGAACACTAGTATATATTGATTAACTTGGCGGGTTTGCGATAAGCCGACGTAGCTCAACGGTAGAGCATCTAACCGGACATTAGAAGGGTGCGGGTTCGAGTCCTGCCGGCGACATTTATCTTTGCTCGGAAGGTTTTTTCAATTTGGATGAGTGTTTTAGATTAATAATTATTGTTTATAAACATACTTTTTTTTTTTTTTTTCATATGAAGCGGTAACTTTGGTGATGTGACATGATAATTTAATAAATAAAACAATAATTTTGTTTAAATCACTTTTAAAAGTGATGAAAACAAAGTTATTATTTTATTTTTTTAAAAACAAAAATATACATTTGAGACGACATTCAAGTCAAAGCCTGAACAAGTGTTGATGGAGTCCATGATGTTAGATATATCAAATGATGGTCTTCGAAGTGTATTTTCCTAAAGATTGAAACATTTTATTCAGACTGGTACTAAAAAATTTAAGTCCCTGGTATGAGTTAAGGTATTCTGGACAGTGGAGAATGGTGCAGAGAGTTTATTGAGGAAAAATAGTTACTTGTTTCAAGTATGTTAAAATATGATTGTACCTAACCTAGATTTATACAATTCTTATATTAAAAGGATTTGCTTGTGCATAGAAGAAGAGTGTACAACAATTGAAATAATGCATCTGTTATATATAAGTATGTACGAGTACATATATTTGTATAAGTAAGTACCTATATTAGAGATTGTGTTAAGAAAAAATGTTTGCGGTAATTATATATAAGAAAATATTTAAAGCAAGAAATACATCGTATTATTGACAATATATATTAATACATATTTAAGATTTTTTAAAGTAAAATAAATATAAACATATAATGCCGAACTGATTTCAAAAGAGGCTTTGATCTTTGATCAAAGGGTTCGTAAGTATTTATTTTATTTAACTCTAACTTACAGCTTTTGATAATAACTTATATGGTAACTATCTACAAAGATAGCGTAAGCTTTTTTTAATATGCATTTTTTTGTAATTTTTACAGATCTGGTCACCAAACAGGGGTAAAGCCATTTCAAACAACGTTTAGATTCTGAATGGCGGTCTTTCAGCAGGGCGATACTGACAGTATGTACCATATACCACTCTGAAATGTGCTGCAAATACACTACATATTATGTTAAATTAAGAAATTCAAATAAAATTTACTTGCGCACGCCTGAATTTGAACCAGCGACCTCCGGATTCGTAGCCACTCGTAACCACTCAACGACCGAGACCGTCAGCTAAATATAAAATAATCTTTTTTCATCCTGATTTCATATTTTTTGCCATAAGTTTAAAGATCAAAGAAAATACGTGTGGAGAGGACAATAGAAAAAAAATTGTATTCTCTAGATTTTAGAGTCTAGAACAAACGCCGAGTTATAACGAGAGTTCCATTACTGAATTATTTATTTATTGACGCCCTATTATACTTTTACATGGAATAGTAGGTAACATTATGTTAGTATCACAGTATTTTTTATAAATAAGATAATTATAACTAGTAGTAGTATCATAAGTTCATTCATATTGTTATTATTAAACATTGGTAGTCATGGAACAATCAATAAAACATTTGAATGAATTATAAATTACTTCGTAATCACTTTTAAAAATAAAATTAATTAAAATTACTGAATAATTCTTTTGATATAAATAAATATAAATATAAATGAAGGTTTAAAAATTTTGCATTCAAATACAATCGGCTTAAAATTAAACAAATTTGAAATTTTGGAAATTAGAAGAAGTGTTATTAGTCAATTAGATAGAATTAATAATCAAATATTGTTTGAAATAGCTATCTCTTGAATTTATTTTCAAATTAATATTAATAATAATTTTTTTTTTAATTTCTTATATGAATTTGACATTCTATGTTTTATAATATATTTTTTATTAATTACTTACTTTAATCAATTCTTTTGTATGATTATAATTTGTCTATCCTTACATTATTGTATTCTATGTTCATCATTTGTCTATACTTGACGTAATTTTTTTTGTAGTATTCTATATATTCCTGACGAGGAAAGACTCGCTTTTGAAACATGTAGATATGGGTATATTAATAAAGTGGTGAATACAAAATAATTTTTAAATCATTTATTAATAATGACGCCACAAAGTGAATCTGAAGCAAGAAATTATTTCAATGAATCGCGAAGCTAACTTATAATATTAAAAGTATGTACTTAGTATAATAATTTAAGTAATTATATAACAAAATAAAATACGTTATACATTAAATTGTGCGCTGTAAGCACTTACAATGATTTTAAAGTTCAAAAGTCGTATTTAAACGCTTAATTCATCATTCAATCTAATCATGAAAGTATTACAAAGCAATTACTAAAATTAAATCGTCTTCTTTGAGTTGGGGTTATAAGTCAGTTGTTTGATAGACGTAATCCATCACACCGTGTTGATTAATCAATTGAAAAAGGAGAAATAGTGAGATTTCATGTACCGCTATTCTAACAGATATAATTGGCTATCAAGTAGAACAGGAATTGCTTCAGGTTTCTAATTGAAGGATTTCTTGGGAATCAATTGATAAACCATTAAAACGAAAGGTTTAGAAAAATCATCCACTGGCAAAATAGATTCAAAGAAATGAATAAGTACATCTAAATACATTTTTTTATTTTTTATCGTATAAATAATAATTTTAAAAATAATAGGCAATTTTATTACCGCTTTAAAATATTCTGCTTTTAAATATACAGCTATCATTACAACCACATCAATGCAAAAAAAAAATATTAAAAATGGTACCTACAAACTCCGTGGTCGATGGGTAAGGTCTTCGATTGGGAATCCAGAGATCGCAGGTTCAAACAATTCATTTTTAATTCATTTGTATAATTTAACAATCATTTAATTTTTAAAAATGTATGTAATATTTAGGTATTAAATTTGCGGCACGTTTTAGAGTGGAGAATATCCTCTTAGTATCGCCCTGGTTAAAGACCACCATTCAAAATCGAAACGTTGTGCGTTGCTTGAAGTGGTTTTTAGTCGGGTTTGGTGACTATCTCTGGATAGCCAGGTACTTTACCACCTTCCTCTTCCCCATATGTTTTACCCTTCCTCCTACTGAGGGTAAGGGGGGAGGGGACATACCGCATTTCAGGATGCCATTGTTCTACTACATTACATTGACTCCGGACGGTTGGGAGCAGTTAGAACTCTTCTGCGGTATTTACATTTAAAAAAACCTACTTTGCGTTATGTCTTATGTCTCTCAAGTAACATCCGAAAGCTATATAACTCCATATTACAGAATATCATTTACACGTTATTTAAATGAAAACAGTTGTCCTAAAATTTCAGACAGAACAGTCTTACTATGTTCATGATGATTGCAGTTAGGATATGAATTCGTATTTTGCACTGAAATCTACCTCAGGGATCAGTCAAAGATCGTTTCTCTCCCTGCCATGGAGATCGGTAATAGTTTTGATGGAATGATTAAATAGGCTTCCCATGCGAGATGGAAGTTACCTGAGACTCTCATTGTCCACATGAACCTTTTCATAGTAGCAGTACCTCGGAAGTTATGTCATATTAAATAAAATTACTCTCATTGAAATCATCACCAAGGAAGCCTTAAATTCTCTTGATGCAATATTTACAATAAAAAATAAAATAATTTTTAACACGAAACTTTATTAACTGCTTTTATCATTTTAGTAATTACTCGTCGTTATATCTACTTCAAGCGGGCGACTATCCCCCCGACACTAAAATATCCCAATCCGACGGCGGAAGAGCATTGTTAAGTTTCAATTATAACAAGTAAAAAATATTGTACCGGGTACATTGGTTAAATACCTCCGGGTTCATTGAGAAAGGCAGCCTCCCCCCCAACCCTCCATCAGAATGAAATTCCATAAATGTGCTCGGCAAATGCCTACATAAGACGAACATACATTTTGGTTCATTCATGAAGTTGACGAAAGGCATAATTATTAAATTGAAAGTACAGTTTCATAAAAGTTTCGACTGCGATTTTGGAATATCTTACTCAATATTGCGGATGCATACCGTTTCGTGAAAAAAGTTGAAAATGTTTCGAAATAATTACTAGTCGTGTGCTAGCAATAGGCGTAATCGAAATATCCTTTCCGAAAACTTTTAATCATCGAATGCTGCTTTGAATAATTAATCGATTTGCTGATGGCGATGTTTTTTTTTTACAAAAACTCCACACAGAAGGCCCTGAATGAAATAATTTATATCATCTTTGGGGATGCTATGTGGAGGGTCATTAAGAGGATATAAAGGAGTGAACCTGGGTCTTGAAGATACCCATGTTGTAAGAGGGAGGAAATACAGAGACCAGCAGATTATTCCACAGCCAAGCTAATGAGCCGTTCTCATGTGCCAAATGTCAACCGTACACGTGCAAATGTTGGGCGCGCGTTTTGCGTATTTCCCGAGTGTGCACCAGTGCCGAAGGGATCAATGCCTCTAGTTCCTGAAAGCATCTTATATTAAAATACCGGTAGAACAAGGACAGCATTCCCACCTGATGTCTGTGCTCCAAAGATTGCAATCCGTTTGTTAAAATAGGCGAATCTATCAAACGGACGACCGTTTTTGCACGAGTCAAGGGTTTTTTCAGATATTTTGGGGCTCCGGACCAGATGTGGCTGCCAAATTCTACAGTTGGGCGAACTTGAGATTTGTACAGGGTCAGCAGTTGTGTACTATTAAATTGTCTGCGGGCTCTGTACAGTACGCCAGGCTTCTGAGAGGCTCTTTACTCTGGCTTCGATGGAGTCCACATACCTGAGCTGGCCACTTAGGGTTACATTGGACGTTCATTGGAAGCCTAATAAAAGTGACAAAGAAAACGACTTGAACATTTTGGTATGCCTTAAAGAAACAAAGGCAACGAAATCGTCATCATAATTTTCGTAATGTTTTTTTTTTATAATTGAGCTTTTTAATTTCTAATACAATCTATTATACCATTTTCGAACAATTATTTCGACACATCATTCTAATGATCAAATTTATATCGAACAATTCCATATTTCTAACAGCTGTTATAACATGACGCGAATGTTAATTTTTCGTTAATATTATGACTCCTGCAATTAAGTTATCGACAGAATGAGAGAAGTATCACAATAGATATAATCATTTTTGAATGACTTATATTTTATTTCGTCAAAGAACAAAAGATTATTACAAGATGGGATTTCGTAGACAAAAAATAATCACGTTTCCTGTGGGGGAAACTATTAATGTATTTTTGGTGACACTTCTATAACCAGACATATCTTTAAAGGTGTTGCATAACTAAACTGTTAGAATGAACAGGTTGAGACTTTTTTTATAACCCGGTAAAACAGCAAAAAAATAAGATAAAACTCATGCAATACTCCTAATCTCTTACTCGGAGTTCAGACCAAACATTGGGTCGGAGGGTCCTTAATTAAAAGGTTTTATCGCTCAAGGAATTTCAGTGATATCCAACTCCACATAACCTAACGGATAATTGATAAGCAAAGGATCAAGGACATCAAGTCCGAAGTATCTGCAAATAATAATCTATATAAGAGCCTTATCTCAAAAGACGTCCTTAAATGGCTCCGAAGGTTTTGGATGGTGAAATGATGTGTTAATACCTCTGAAGAGAACCACGGGTTCGGCTGTTGAGGTGACTACATAGAAATGGCATTAACATCAGACTAGACAAAATGATAAGAGCGGCTCCGAGACAGAATAAAAATCCTCGTGCGAAAATCATTAAATCGTAATAAAATGGTTCAACCATACCTGACAACATCATTAGGGGCGGCAATATAAACTAAAGGCGGAAGTATTTAAAACATTTTAAAACAATTTTAAGATAAAATAATTTATTACCTTTATCTAATAAGTTTAGTATACTATTACATGACGTCTAAGACATATACAATAATGTAAAAAACACATAAGTAATAAAGAGCCCCTATGAACTTGCGTAATAACAAATATTAAATTAAATATAAAATAAAAAATTCAAGAAAATTTTTAAATAAAAAAGGAAGAATAAGCGTCTATTGAAGGTATATAAAGATTTGGGCTTAAGAAAGATGTTTTTTTAAGCAGTGCGATGTTAATTATTATTTATTTTAAACCGGTGAAGAAAATATCAACAACTCTCAAAATGAAACATGAAACCGAAAAGACACAGAAAAGAAACATATAACGGAAGCAACTGGGACTAGAACTCTTCAATGATTAAAACTATATTACATATTCGTAAAAACCATTTACTTTGTGGCTTTCCATAATTATAACATAAAAGCTTAAATTTGTTTTGAACCACTTCAATTGAATTGATTTATAATTGTTCAGCATACATCATAAATTTAAATCCTAATTGCATAATTACAATAGGTATACAATATGTTTGATATTTTGTAATAAGCAATGAATTTACAGAAGAAATAAATAATATGATTGATTGATAATGTCGTGTTTTATCATATTTGGTTTTCTGGGGAGAAATGGCATAATGGTTTGCTATATCTCAAAGTGCCCTTGAGGTGATTTTCCCACGACAACGACGCTAAAGAAGTAATCCAATTATTATTATTATTACTATTCACATGCCAAATTGTGTACTCTCAAAGTCAAATATCTCACAGAATTTTGTGGTTTCTAATAAAAATGATCTCACAATATAATGCTAAGAAAAAAAATAAGTAATCCATCAAACTTGAAGGAATATTTTTTTAACTTGTCATATTTTTGACGTAGGTATAAAGTTTTTCAAAGACGCTACAAGCAAATAGGCAATACCAAAAAAGATGCAAAACTTGCCTATTCAAATGACCTAGCAAACATCATCGTAAAACCTGTCATTTTTAAATGTCTTTTTCAAACAAATTCGAAGGTTCTTAAACGAAAGGGCAAATCTCAATATACTGATAAATAAGCAGAGCAATAAAATATCCTTGACTTTTCTAAAATATTATGATTTAGATACCTGCGAAGACCTAACAACAGACCTTGCGGGACACCTTTTTGTCATTACAAAGGGACCCGAAACAAAAACGAAAACCAAGTTATTTAACACGGTACTTCATCATTCACGGGACTCCTTGAATGCATTTTAATATAGTCCTTCACAATCGCTGGTCCATTCAAGCAAATATCCGAAACGATTCATTCACTAATAACAATGGAGCACCGCTCATCTGGGCTCATCCCGACTCCATCAAATCTCTCGAATACATCTTGCTCTCCCGGTAACATCCTTTGCAGATCAATCCCGCAACATAATTAAATCATTACTCGTGTGTTTGTAATGCTGTTTGAAATGTAATTTTGACATTATTGTTAGCAATTAAGCTGCAAACTGGTTTGTGGTATTTGAAATTGCAACATGTAATTACCCGAGGCACGAACCACAGTCTTGGCAAGCCAAGGGAGCATAATCCTTACAGATTTTTTTTTTTAAATTTTATAATACACATTATTATGGTAGATAATTTTCACCAGCATAATCGTTTATAATTACTTGTGTTGGGATTATTTTATTTAACGAGTGATAACATTAGCACTTACCTACAACGACGATATGAATGAGCCAGGTCGAAATACTTATTTTCGCAGTTATATTCACAGAGTAAAAAAATAGTAAATGAATTATAAATTACTTTGTATTCACCACTTTATTAATATATACATATCAACATGTTTTCAAAGCGATGCTTTCCTCATCAGGAATATATAGAATACGTGTATGTATTATTATGTTTTCTGCATATTCCTGATGAAGAAAGCATTGCTTTCGAAACATGTTGATATGTATATGTTAATAAAGTGGTGAATACAAAGTATTTATTAATTCGTTTATTGATAATGACGCCACAAAGTGAATACCAATCTTTTAAAGAAATTATAAAAAAATTCTTACTGTATATTTTATTTATTTATTTATACACCTAAAAAAGGTTTTTACACAAAGTTGATACAATAAATTACTATATAAATATAAAGTGTAAATTGGAGAATATCTGTTTTAATATGGGAAAAATAATAATAAATCTGGAGGTTATTATAAAGTAGGTGTAAAATGTAGGTAGATGAATTTATAAAATATATGAATATACAAATATAGCTAAAGTCAACAAGTGTAATTACAAGTACATTGAGAAAGGATAAAATGAAATACAATACTTATACTCGTTTAATAGTAAAATAATAGACTAAGATTAAGGTAAGAGTTCAATCATTTTAACTTTTTATTTCAGTAATCCAGGTGTAAAAATATCCGCAGAACAATATTTATTACCAAGGCTATGAAGCCTTTGTATGGACGAATTGGAGGCAAAATCAGTACGAAACATTTCTTCATGAAATAGAACTGTACTTCTTGTATTTCTATTAGGTACTCTGAACATTATCAGTTCAAACAGGTCCGGAGTATTAAATGATAACGTTATTGACAACCTCCACTCAAATTTCATATTGCAATAACATATTATTGAATATACGATCTCAGTATCGTCCTGGTTAGGAATCATCATTATGAATCGATAAATTGCTCAAACATAGCGCAGGAACAGTTGTGCGATCAGACAGAAAAAAAATGCGCTTTACTGAGTATGAACTCATTTTTTAACAAATATATTCATTTTGCATATTTTATTAGATAATCGTTTAAAACTTTTTTCAAAACTTATATTAACTAAAGTTATTATTTTTTTACTATTACACTGAACTCCCCTACTTTTCTTCTCGAAAAAAGAACCGTTAATCCATTCATATTTCAAAAATAGGTCTATTTTTTTGGTTTTTTGAAGAAATATATTTTTAAAGTACATATTTCATTCATAAATATTTACCAAAAATTTTAGTTGCACATTTTCAGCATTTATATTACTCTAATGTTAGAAACATTTTCTTGTATACATAAGAGAAGAATAACACGATGATAATTTATCAATAGTTCAAGACAAAAAGAAGAAAAAAACATATAAGTAATTGAAAATAATAATTACAATTTTGAGATATTTGTAGAAAAGTATGGAAACGTTTTCTGAACAAATAATAATGTCGCTATATAGATACCAATATCAAAATCATTTTCATTGGAAAGATACCAAAAAATGTCATATAATATTTTTAGTTTTATTTTTAATCTTCATGCGAAGACTGTTTGCAATAATTGTGTAATAATTTTTTAAAAAATCTACGCGTTTTGATATAATTTCACTCCCTTAACTTCTGATCTCCGGAGAAATCAATTTTCCCATCCATAATTTCAGACGGACACTTTATACCATGCCAAACTCCCTGTCAGTAAACTATGATTGAAGGGTTCGACTTCTCACCAATCTATATATTCTAATTCGAGCTTTATTGATCAAACTGCTATGATTGCAATCAAATTACGTGATCGTTCAAAATGAAATCATTCGTTAAGTGATTCAATACAATCTCGAATGAAATATTTCACACAAGTTATTGAAATACATTCGTATGGGATTATTAACAACAAGCAGTGTGGGAACTCAAAAGCATTCCATTCATAGAAGTTCCCTTTACTGCCGAGAGTTATAATATTCCAAGTCAAATTAAATTTACGATGTGTATAATGATTTTGATATGGCGTATCCAATAAACACGACATATTTCAAAATAACAATGGATATAACATTATTTATTTTTTTATTTGTGACGTTTTTGCCGCAACTAATTTCGACTAAAAAAAATTATCAAAATTTTGATGGTTACGCGTTTTTCATTTCTTCAGCACACAATGATATGGAATTTGATGTGAAAATGGTTTGGACCTTGGGGAATTTGATAGTTTTTCAAAACAGTTTGTGGTGGCCATTGGAGGTAGGTGGCACCACGAGGGTGGCCTACCGTTATGCGCTTTCAATTACTGTTGACACCTTTGTAGAAAGGTCCTTAATAGAGTGTAAGTATCACAAACACTTAATACACACCGGGCGGCATCTTGCAGTCAGCCGTCGTCAACCACCATTGTTATAACATCCAAATATTTATTAAATTCATAAAATAAGGCAGGCCCTGTCATTGCGCTCTTATTTTTAACACTTTTATACCTAGTTAACACCCTGCTCCATCTACGCCTACATTTCATGAATCTTAAGATGAAGCCGTTTTTTGATTGAAAAATAATTACGAAACTATATGGCGACTCGTCAGATTTTTTAACAACTTAATGGATGCGAGTATTTACCAAATTCCAAATCCAAAAATGGATATAATGTTGAGAAGTGTAAATAATTGAGCTAATCCATATTTTTCATGCGGGAAAGCATTGTTATTTTTTAATCGTCTTCACTATTCGAGAGTTTTTATTTGCATACACTCACAGAATTTCGGCTTCAGGATAATATTTTGTTTGCCGATTGATAATTTTTATAATGTTAGATATAAGGACAAATTAAAGCAGCTTTTTAAGAAGAAATGCTCTTACAGGCTTAGAAATTATGAACAAATTCAAATATCGAGGCTCGTTTCAGGGACGAAGAAGGTTATAAAACAGAATTAAAAAGAAGGATTTGCATAACAAAAGACGCCATGAGCAAAATGCAAAAGATAAGGAATTACAGAGGCATAACGAAGACCAGCAAAGGCATTGATTTTCCCTACATTTTTTTACGGTGTGGAAACATGGATGCCCTCAAAATGTGGTGCTGGAGTAAAATACATTACATGGATTACATGGACATCAAGGCAAACAAATAAATAATTTTTGAAAAAGCTCAGCTTCCACAATAGGCCATCAACTGGCTGCCTAGAGCGTATCCTCGGATGCTTCTTGAACACGTTAATCGCCAAACCAAGAACGTCAACCTGGAGAAGCTTATAGTTACTGGCAAAGTGAAAGGCATGAAAAGCAGAAGAAGGTCACTAATACATTGAAGTGACCAAATTTTGCGGGCGTTGGGAACGTCGGTGTCCATAGCTCTCCACGCAAAAGTGAAGGAGCCTTATATACCAGCGAGATTGGAGTGAGGGTCACGATTCTCAACAATAAGGAAAATTCAGGAAGTGTTATGGAACCTATAATTCCTATTGTGATGTTTTGATCAATTTATACAAAAAAAAAAAAAAATATATATATATATATATATATATAGAATGGATTAAAAATAATCAGGTAGAGTTTTAATAATAAACAAAAAATAGTAGTTTACTTTATTTACCCCTACGCTTATGTTAAACTCATCGAGAATAATGCTTATCGGTTTTAACTGGTTGTTAACTACTGTTTAACACCCACTCAGCGGCGTCACCATTAAAAGCGACACCTCTGTGCGCCCACCAGGGTCTATGGGAAATCTATTAGCCGTGACTAATCCACCGCTCAAAGAAGGCTTTCTTCATACTGCCTACATCATAGTTATTCAAATGTAGTTATATGGGCCCCCATTCTACTCCGCGTGGACGAAACCAATACAAATGTCATTAAGGGTGTATTATGTCTTCATTAAGGGAAGACGGTCATTGGACACCGGTGCGTTGCGTTGCTAATCTTCAGAAGTGCGACACTTGTAAGTCCGGTGCTTTAAGTGCATATGCTCAAAGTATGGCGATATAAACTGTGCAAAGATTGAAATTCAATTTTCTTTTACACCCTTGAGTATAGTATTTAAGCTCTCAAGATCATAAGGCGTTAATTCTCACACTTTGGCGGCAGAGCTTACGTGAATTTAAGTGTAAAAATTTTGTAGTAAAGTTGTATAAAATTATAATAAAGGTGCATTATATGACAACCTTGGTGGCAAAATGATCATTCATAAGGTTACTTTGTAGCTCAATAGATTTAAAAGAAGGGTCAATTCTGTATTGTCTTTAACATTATATAGGTACTTAGGCTACGTTTAGCACTACTAACCAGTTTTGAAAGTACATTATAAATGTAAAGGTATTTTGGAATTTTTTAAGATAGATAATATTCTTCAGAATTCGAGTACGTACATTTAACTAAGATGAACATTAAGGAAAACATTTTATTATTAATATTAATATTTAAACCATTAAGAACAAAAGTCATTAAAAATTTAATCGATGGATTTTATTGGAAAAGCATTAATTAAGCTTTTAAATTTAATTCAAACGAAATTAATCATAAAAATACATTAGTTTAAAATAGTTGAAGCCTAAAAATTCAAGACTGATAAAATGTTATCGGTTGGCTAAAAATAGGATAGTAGTAGACATGAGCAAATCACCCTGTGTGGTTTCTGAAAGACCGTGTAAACTCTTGCGGACCCCCCTGTTGCTAAAGGAGATTAACGTTATTGTTTTTGGCAAAAAAAAATAGACAAAGAAACTGTCCCTTTCGTTTGCGGCTTTGAGATAACAAATTATTAGCATCGTAAATTACACACTAACAGGTATAACAAGTTGTTGCGCACTTTGTAAAATAGAATTACTAGATCCGTATTGTTAAGAATATAGTTACAGGAACAAAAATAATTAATTAGTGTTGCTAATTTGCTGCTTACAACATGATTTTAACTAGGTATCAGAAAACCTGTGCGGTGAAGCGACCAAACTCTATTGAAAAGCTTTGGTGCCTTTTAACGCCTGGATCGTATAGATTAATATACTTCGGTATATTCAGCTTGAAATGTCATTTTCATTGTGAGCTATTATAGAGCTTTCAGAATATGAAAACATTTGAAATATTACTCGTTAAATTGTAAAATTATCTGTTTGTTTCATTATCTATATATGTTACTCTAATTTTACCGACGGAGTTATTTTTCAAATAGTTCGATTTTGACTCGAGTTCTCCTAAATCTCGCTTTACAATGGGGTCGATTACTGCGTGAACCAAATTTGTGAAGCTTTGGAGTTTTATTATAATTATTTTTCAAAGCATTCGAATTTGATAGAATTTTGCGTACGTTTCGCACTTCGGTGATGTAGACATTTTTTACTTGGACTCCATAAAGTTCCCCTACTTTGTCAATCAGACGAATCGCCCTCCTTTATCAAGTATTTAGAAGCTCCAGCCCAGTGGTGAATCCAAAATCCAAAAAAAATTCAGGGACCACTTTGCACGTTACATTTGCCATTTTGACAGTTTTAAAATACCAATATTTTTATAAGCGTGCCTAGCGGAGTAAATGTGAACTACAAAAATCACGATAGAAAAAATTGTTATATCAACCTTAATTTGCAACCTGCATTTCTAGTATCGCGTACTATTAGTCTTCTATTTGGTAGTAATTATTGTGTACAACAACACAAACATTATCTTTATAACATTCTTGATGTACTTTTATTTATTCACTACTGTCGCTAGATGGTGCTGCTCCCCAACTCAAAGACGAAAAATCTTCCTGTATTGAGTTGGGCACTTTTTGTTAAATAAATTTATATATTTTTTGTAATTAGCTATTAAAATATATCTACTAATATATGTACTATTAAATATTTTATATATATATATATATTTATATTAAATAAAAATGTATACATTATACTAATTTTTAATCAGTATAGTCGCAACTCATAAATTGACACTCCTTAATTAAAGACATCCCCGAAAAAGGGGACTATAATTTATAATGTATTTTTTTTTGGTGGAATAGTGATTTTTATGTTTTTTGGAGTCAACAGTTAAAACTGTTCTTTCAAAAAGGATATAATAAAAATCTGTTTTCAGAATTCACTCTGAAATATATGAGGAGAGAAAAACAATAAAATCAGGAGTCTTTATCACAGACGAAGCAGTATTATTACCCAGTAATTGATAAATTAAACTTGAAAACATAACTATCTCGATTTAAAACAAGAATATGTTCTCAGAAATTGAATGTACCTACGTAGCATTATAAGCGTAGATATCCCTTACTGATAATGCAACAACTCGAACAATCAATGCGATATTCGCGATCAAACAGGTTTGTAATGAATTTATAAAAATTAATGTAATTTTCAACCTCAAACAAACAATCTTGCTCCCAAAGCACGGAGGTCCAAATTCTCTTATAAATACATCCAATCAGTTTATTATCAAAATTAGAGCTAATAAATTAAAAATTAATATAGACTTCACAGACAGGAAAATATTAATAATAAATTTTAATTAGAATTTAGAACCGATTGCGAGGAGACTAGATGTTTATGGGTTCATTGAATTCGAGTAATTTTGACTTTATGGTATTATGATTGTGTTTATTGCATTATGACTCCATGTTATCCATTACAATGTACATGTGTAAACATTGGAACATAATGACTTAGTTCTCACGGATAGTTGTAAAATTTTTTGATTGAATCTTGGGTGGTTGTGATTTTGATATGCGTAGTACCTATCATAAACAATTTATGATAATTTTTGGTAGATGAAGACGTAAATATGTTTTCTTAGCATTGCCTTGGTTCAGTCTCACAATAATACCCTTTTGCTTATTTTTTACTACAGATATACAGTCTGACATTTAGAAGTAGACAAACGTTAAGGGCGCTGCGATCGTTTAAAAGATTTTAAATGGCAACACAAAGATGGCTCATAAGAAAATCAAAGTAGCTTTAAAAATACATCATGGTCTACGTGCACAATGTCTTTGTTCTTTAAGCAAACGGTGTTCATAAATTAGCGATACTTTGTGAAGGGAGATGATTCTACATCATATTCCAAGATAATTTTAAAGATAATTGATGGTGCTATTTTTGTATTCTAAAATTTCATATATCGAAAAAAGCAATGTATTAGATGATATATAAATAAAATAAAAACTAAATCAATTTCACAAATGAAAATAATGAATGATTTTTTTGTTGTTATTTTCATGGTTTGCCTTTCATTCTTTAAAACGAATTTTGAATGCGAATATGTGAAAATATTTGAAGGCAAAGAACACATTTCTAAGACAAGGTCAGTAACACGACATTTTACAGTTCCAAAATAATAAATATCTACATTTAAATGCTAAAATGTATCATCCCATAAAGAATTATAAAGGAATTTATCTACCATATAATTCAGATTCTTTCAAAAATGCATTAAAATGAATTTACCCTAATCGGGGTTTGAACCCCTAACCTCTGGACCCGTGAGCGTACCGCCCTTCCACATAGGTCGTTAAAACCTTCATTTAAATAATTCTATTATTTTAAGGGTGGCACTATATTTTAATGACCAAGTTTCTTCAAGATTCCGAACAATATACATGGGAAATATTATTGAAAATTAGATGGCATTTAATTGAGAGATTACTTTATAATGGGTAATTCTCGAACCTGTTATTAGACTACAAACTTAAGATATACTTAATGATTGTCTCTATCTAAAAATATCTTTAAGTACCTTCCCTTTTCATGAAAATACCATAAGTAACCACTTCACTTAGTACCCAATCTCAAACTACCAGTTGAAATGAGCTCACTTAAAATTCTTATATTTTATCAATAAAAGTAAGGTAAAGTATTTAAGTAAATGTTCCTTAAATTAAGTCATTAAACCGTGCCAAGAATTAAATCCAAATCAAAATGTTTTTGACTAAATTTGTGACTTTATTTTCCAAATACTGATTTCGGACTGTTAAAGTAAATGGAAGTACGGATATGTGAAAAACAGTACTTAGGTACCCATCATACTTATGTAGGGATCATTAACATAATCCGAAATATTGTTACGTAACCAAGAATTAACCCTTTGCAATTCGATTAAGGTAAAACTGTATTTCACCGGTACCGTAGTAATTACAATTAGAATAGTGGTCGGTACATATCGATTTAGATAATGAAGGTCTTTAAATTAAAATTGATAATAATCGAAGAAGATAATATTAAAACATCTCAATGATACATGAAACAGAAAAAGACATATGGAAGGAAACGCTCGCACAGATCCTCTAGTCTTACCGGAACTGGCAACTCTACCGTTAATTGGGGATGAAATTAATAATTATTAAAATAAAATACGAAATCGATAAAAATGAAGATTTTTTTAAATTAGTATCTTCGTACATATAGATAGTAAATTATACGTATACTGAACGTTATATAAATGGTATCTCTGAGGCGAATGTGTGGTAAATCCATGTATGATCGTTTAAAAAATATTGAGATTCGTAAATAATGGAGGGCTGATGTAAGCGTAGTGAGTAAGATTAAGATAGGGACGCTTAGATGGTTCGGGCATATAGAGCAAATGAATGAAGAAAGGAGTGTAAGAAGAACATATGATGCGAATATGAACGGAAGAAGCCGGGAACACCCGAGGTAGACATCACAATCAAGTGAATCAAATACTTGAGTTGGGCCATGTCAGATGTTGATATAACAGAAGAGACTGTATGAGATGATCTATGAATCGAATGAAGCAAGAAGTGCATATCACGATCGAGTTGTTTGACGGTCCATCCTCTTTCCCTACCCCTGCGTAGAAACGGCGTGATGGCTAGTTAGTTAGTTAAGTATAAAGCGTATTATATAAATAATATCTAACTGTCTTAAATTGTCTTTATAATGTTCACTGGATTCTCTCAGCCATGTTTTGACTGAAGATTTAAATATATTAATTTCAGCTTTTTTTTTTACGGATTTTGAAGGGTTTTAGTGTCTCTGTCTTGGGTCTTAATAGCTAAATTAGTAGAGAATCCAGTTCCGCTAAGACTGAAGGTTCTTGGTTCGAGTCTCAGTTGCAACAATTTTTTTTAAGTGTTCCGTGTCTTTTTCTGTTTCATATTTTAGTGAGATTTGTTAGAATTATGTTTTTCCGTGATTGATTATTACTATGAGGTTAATAAGTTTCGAAAAGTTATTACAATGAAATGAATAATTTACATTAATACAGTTTTTGTAGTCTTGTACAGTAACAATTATATAATATCAGCGCATATAAAATTTATTTATTTTATTTTTAAAATGTGTTATTTTACTCAAAACATGCTGGGAAGGGAGAGGGTTATGAACTTAGATGAAGATGTTTTCGTCTGTGGTCCCCAGTCCTCTGACACTAAGATCGGGATATCTCCCTCTACATCTTTTATGTGAATCCATATTTCACGCTATTATGTCCCCGCTTGCCCCTTTTACGAGGCCTAATGAAATCCTCGGCAAGTATTAAACTTACCCCGCGTGTTTATTAACAGCGGTTTGGGTTCAAGGAAGAAAAAAAAACATAATTAGCCACGCACAAACCTAATGGTACAACTTCATAAAGTAATAAGATCGAAATTTGCAAGCAAACTAAGACATATACGCAATGAGGAAAAAACAATTACTGCCTTAACCTATTCTACATAAAAACATGGAATACCCCTTTTCATAAGTTGGTAATATACAGCGTTGTTTGACCTTATACAAAACAGTGATTACCACTTCATCGGAAGACCAACACATTCCACAGTGTTAAACGATTTTTTTCTAAGGAGAAAAAAGATTTTTTTACTCTTGTTCTGATTACTTTGAAGACAACCTTGCTTGCAAGGATCAGATAGAGTTTAAGGTATTTTAATAATATCCCATAGCGCCATCTCTGCAATAAAAATGGACTCATTCATGTTTTTCTCATCAAAGTCTCGGAAGTGAAGCGTTTACGAAGAGTTAGGTACCTCTAGATTTTTTTCTTTAATGTCGTGATTTTTTTTTATCACTTCACTTTAACGAGAGCCGCTATCATACGTAACGAAGTGGATTAAATGAGACCTCCGGCACAGAAACGACTTAATTATATCGGGTAATATACAAATTTTAGTAAAATTCTGAGGTAGGTTTACCTACAGCGGGTTCAAAATAAAAATCATTTGTGTAAATGATCATCAGTTAAAAGAGAATCATTGTTTATTTTAGGGGAGTTAGAGAAGCTCACATTATATCTAGTGGTTGTCAGATTAATAAATTAGGATAATTAAAATGAAGAAATATATTAACCTGCCCAAAATAATGTGAACGTTGATTTTAATGGGGAACTACTCGAACAAACACTCGACAAAATATTTATTTCCAACTGACAAATAAGTAAAAGTGAGAATGTAAATTTTTTTGTTGTTGTTTAAAATAGACACTAAAGATTCTAACGTAATAAATAAAATCTATTATGTCTACAAAAAATGCGTTAGCCCAGCTATAGAAAAATACTAAATGAAAGAAAAACCAAGCTTAAGCACTTCTACGTTTCCTAAAAGCAAAACATTTGTATATCGCCCTTGAAGTGATTCTTCATAAAAACGGCGATATGCAATCATAAAAAAATAATAACCTTGCTCAATATGCGTAATGAGCAAGATTAAGAAAGGGACGCTTATATGGTTCGGGCATGTAGAGCGAATGAACGAAGAAAGGAGTGTAAGGAGAATATATGACGCGAATGTGAATGGAAGAAGAAGCCGGGGAACTCCGAGGAAGACGACGAACGATCGAGTTAATCAAATACTTGAGTCGGGCCATGTCAGAAGTCGGCATAACAGAAGAGAATCTATGAGACGATATATTAATGTGAATGAAGCAAGAATTGTATGCCAAGATCGAGTTTTTTGGCGGTCCGTCCTCTCTGCCTACTTCTGCGGCGAAACGGGGTGATGGTTAGTTAGTTAGTAAATTATTATTATTATAATAATATTTAAACTAATAAAAATATGTTTTAAGCAGAAGGAAACATTCATCTCTAAGTAAATTAAGATAACCCCTAAACTTTGGGAACCTCTTCCATAGGTCACCCCAAGTGGTTTGCTACGTTTGGTAACTTAGCAGGGGTGCGCGGATTTATCGGGTGAAGTTTTTCCATCAATTGGCAGTGGATACATCTGGAGAAGCCGGTTGACGGAGACCTTGACCTCTGCTCTCAGACTCTTTCCACCCAACGTCTTACATGGCAATTGAAGGAATAGATTATTATATCCGTCACTCTTGGACATAATGACACTAAGATTCTTACCCATCCCTCATACTCTTTTCCTTCCTAGTACTATTTGTAATTACTGTCGTTAAAATAACTAACAACATAATTATTTGTCGGGTTATACAAAAAAAATCGATGTGATAATTATAGAAATTAAAAAAGGTTACCGAAGTTCTCAAAAGGATAATTTTCCATATGGCACCTTTAACAGATTTGTCAATTTGTCATGGCATTCTCAATAATTACAAACACTTGTACATGTGTGAAACGAATGAAATAAGTTTTACTTCATGGCTCTTTGAATGGATCGAAATAATTTTGAAAAGACTTACGATTTTTGCAACAATGATTCAAGTGCTTGTAAATTCCATTATTCTGATTGTTCCGGACACTCGACAGCTTCCGAGGAAATATCTTTTGAAAAGTACGGAAAGAAGGACTTCCGCATAAAATGACGATAAAGAATTATATTTTGAATTATTAACGTATGAATATGAAAGTGACATTGTTCGGTGTGGTTTTAATATGTGCTATTGTGGTTCGGCACACGCTCTGGACCCGAAAAAGCTTTTATGATCATTTCGTGCCAAAACTTTTGGTGTGAAGATAATTCTTTCTTTGTTTGTTAGTTTCCATTGGTTCTAAACGCCTGGATAATGCCTTAGTGGCACTTAATCCCGAAAGGTGAAAGACAATTTTCTACAAAGGTTATCGACAAATAGACGTTGACAAACTACCTATATTCCATAAAATTTCTGACAAACTATGACTGAAATTGGTTTAAAATGAGTGCGATTTTTGTTTGGTTATTTAGATTGTGAACAGAATCAAGAAAAAATATTTTAAATGAAGTTTAAAATTTTTCTATCAAGAAGCACAGTAATTTTTCGAAGGTAATCGATTTTTATAATCAAGATGAACTTATGATGTATGATTTTTTGTTTCATAATGCTTACGATTTTTACGCAATTATTTGTGGTCATAACACTGTTTAAAAAAATTATATTACGTAGATTCTTATTTTCTTTTATATTTATTTATTAGAAACACAAACAAAATGTTTACATAAAAGCAGCATATATATATATACGAGTATATACAATCGATGTATATATCTCTTTAATAGGTGTGTTTACAATATGTGTGGTGTATGCAATAAAGTTTATGAAATATTTAGTTACTAATAAAACGTTTATTTACCTATCTCACTGAAACTAGGTACATGCAAAAACATAATGGTGTAATAACGATATTCTTTGTTTGCATGATGGCCAACCAAACTAAGATGTTGAAATGTTGAAGGCGAAATAATGTCACAAAAAAAGATTTAAAGATTTTCCTTGCTTTATATTTATTTTATATTTTAATGTTATTTATGAAGACATAAAAAAAATCATCAATGATGGCTTTTTGTAATGAGCTTTTGAATGAATTCATGGAATTTGAGATGTCAATGTCAATGTTGTGATGTTTACTAATTTCATTTTTCTATCTTGACGTTTTTGGTGTTAAGTTATGATATCCCGATATATCCAGGTCTGTTCAGAACAAATCAAAATTTCTTATACATCTTAGTCTAATGTATAGTAGGGTTACATATAGCATATAATATGTACATAATATTGTATAATAATAATAAAATAAATAAAGTGTGTACAAGTGCTATTAATATTAATACCGCCCGCATTAATACTGCTCGAGAGCGAGTCCGAAATGAATCTCATACGCGCGTTTTAAATTCAGCGTCTATGGGACTTTCCGTTCTAAGACACAGTTGATAGAATCCCATACTAGTGGCGCTTCAGTGGTAAACCATGGAAGCTTGCAAAGCGTTTGGAATCTGTTAATTGCCCGGGTACGCAACGACTATGGGATTTCTTAACACAAAATTTCAATTGAATATTATTTTGCAAGAATCAATAGACTTTTTTCTGCGATCATTGCGTTTTAGATTATTATTAAAATGCTTTAATTATAGAAGATATTACTTTTTTAAATTGAAAAATGGTTCAGTTTTTTGCGAAAATTGTGGTTTTCGTGTTAAAAACAATTTTTTGTTATAACCTATGACATGATATTTATTAGTCACAAACGCTTTATTGAATCACCAAATTATATATTGTTACTATGTCGCTAATTTTTAGTACAGTGATTTGATAAAATTCTTTTAGATTTAGGAAAAACACGAATAACGATTGAAAATATCAACACAGGATTTATAAATGATGGAATATTTGTCTCCCTTTTTTTAATCTTATATTGAACTCTCAATCAGATAGGCCATGAACCGCCACTAGTTATAAGAAATTATTGAATTTTTATCCAAAAAAATACAAGTATGTATTTTTTGTTACTTAACAGGATTTTAACAAGGAAGAAGGCAGTTGTCAGCACAAGTTATAGCTAATGCCTAAGGTCACTGCGGAGTCCTACGAACAAGTCTATAAATCTTCCTGACCATTCAATAAAACACAATCGATTATCACTAAAGTAGTCCTTTCATCTGAGAGTTCATCTTAAATTTTAAACGAGGCTCTTCAGTAAACAACACTTTAATCATCGATGATTGCATCTAGGTTCTTGGTTTATCGAGGGTGTTATGGACTTTGTAATTTTTTTAAAGAAGACTTGAAAATAATATTGAAATGTATTTTTTTATCATCACCTATGAAACATCAGTTTCAAGTTTGTACGGGGAGAGCATTTTTTTTCTAGCACGCTCCATCATTTTATTTGGTTTTTAGTTTTCTAATAATATTTTTCAGAAGATAAGTATATCGACGCTAGGATAAGCAACAAAACTGGGTACAAAAGAGCGTACCTATGGATCGATGCATCGCATCTTTTTAACATTTCTCTTTAAAATCTCGACCAATTTGTACAGTATATACATTTTCAAGTATTTCATAAATATTCTTGGCCAAAAAACAAACATCTTTCTATTGTGGCCGAACGCGTACAAATGCTGGTGTCAGGAATCCAATCAGAAGAATGTGTTAGTTGTTAAATCAACATCGGACTTTGATCGATTCCGACATATTTTTTGATACATGCGGTACTTTTACTAAAAAGTGTTTTCATATTAAAAACAATAAACAAACAAACTGCAACGAAGAGTGTTTACACATGGTGTACTTTTATTATGTCTCTGTGGAACATGATTTTTAATATATATTTTTTTTTCCATTTAAATTCTTGTAAAAAATATTTGTTAAGTTTATTTACCTTCTATTACTTCATTTATAAATTGTGCACTATGTCAATTTTTTTGTTGTCTAACACTACATTCCATTATTTTATTTTTCATCTTTCATTTGTATGATTATTATTTTTACCGATTTATTTATCTGTACCATGTTAATCTGTGAGAAATAGATGCAAGGGAATTCTCCAGTTATTGTATGTTGCTTTAATTTTACTATCCGTTTTTTTTTTAATATTATAAATATTAAATAAAACATAATTTAATTTGCCAATAATCTAAAATCAGATAGATACGACATCTATCTGTTATTTCTACACACTGAATAGTTTGTATTTTTTCTTTCATATTGACCTCAAAATCTTTTTACATAAAGGTCATTTATAAGATGTGAATATTCATCTTATATCTCACGATCTTTCAAAATTTATGAGTTCAGTTTATACCTGAAGAAGTTTCTAACAATCCACATCATTATATTAGAATAAAACTTAAATAAAAATCACAAGGCAATGAAATTTTTTGACGCTTAGATTATTGGTAGGAAAAGCAGCGGTGTTGGATATAGATAATAACGTGTAAATTAAGGTGGATAAACAAGACAGATAACCAAAACGCGCTATTATTATGTTAATCGTAAGAACCGTGCACAGCGAACACGCAACAATGAGATATATTTATGCAGCCATTACTCTTTCTTAATAATAATATTACCATTGGTTGTCAATGTAACCATTTAATCCGATTACGATTACCGGTTGTCAGGAACGGCTCGTTGTGATCAGACAACGACCATTGGGATGGAGCCCAAATAATTTTCTTACGAAAACACAATATTTTTTTATACTTATAACCGTTATTAGACAGCAATTATTAGATAAATGAATTAGAATTTCGAAAATATTCCCTTCCTATTATAAAGATAACAAATAATTTTTTTAGAAGTGTGACGTAGTACAACTGGTTTCGGAGAGTGAAATTCTTGTGGATATATTCAAACATTTATACTAATACAATTTGTACATTTTTAAGTTCCAGTCTTTGAGGTGATTTTCTCATGAAACCGCGCTATAGAAATAATTCACGTATTACCGAAAAATGGCTCGAGCTGCCACTGCTATAAAGTTATTTCTTTATTAATGTAAATTTAACGATGGATGGGTTTTAGAAAACATTAAGTAAGTTATTTGTAATGTATGAGTAATAAACTGCTGACGGTGTAAGCTTAAAAACATGGGTAGTTTATTCGGGGTTCGTAAATCAACCAACAAAAACTTCTGTAATAACATCATAACTAACATTGTAAGCTACTGTTTACAAAATATAAACAAGTTTCAGAACAGAAATAGTAAAGAGAACACACAACTTTGTCTTTTAATACTTTTCTTGTGGAGTGTGGACATTACACATACTTGGCTATTTTTATTTTATTTTATTTCAGTATTTAAAAAAAGACAGTGTGCCTAAAACTTACATATATTAATATTGACTTACCAATAATAATTAAAAATTACAACAAACAACTATTATTTTCTATCAAAATTGATACTAAAAAAATGATAAACAAGTGAAAGGTCGAAAACATATTATAATACTAATACTCGTATATTGTATTGAAGTGGGAATAAAAATATAATAAGTTTTCTTTTTTTTTAATTCTGACGAAATCTGTAAGCTTTATACGAACTTTAAGAAGCTAATTTATTTAATTTATTTTACATGTACATTTACAGGATTAATTCCAATAACAAACGTGCATTACATTGTTAGCGAATTTTATTTACAAACTTCTTAACATTTTGAATTAAACCATATTCACGTGGAAAATGTTTACATCACACATTATTTAAGAGAATAGCCATTTTTTTCTATGGGCATTACCAACGGTAGATTATGTCTGTATCTCGGAACAAGGAGAGATCTCTGCACGCGCGCTCTTATAAAATTGTCAAGGACATAATGAGCATCTTTTTTCTAAAACTTTGGATTACTGATGTGACCGTTCGGTGAATTGATAATTCAACACACGTTTGAATAGGCACACTTCTTAAAAGTGATGTAAGGTCATTAAATGCAGGAAAAAAACTATCTCGAAAACCTTATTTAACCTAACCTAAATATTATACGTATTTTTTTAATTGATTAAATAAAAGACACTTTAACTTTATTCTACACTATACTATCTGAGAAATTACCTAAGAAACTCCTGTCTGTAAATATTACAAGATAACATTTTCCTACCAAAACTAGATGAACCTACTCGCTTTTTATTCCCAACGATACAGCACATTTAAATAAATCAACCAAGAAAACTTTATCAGTTAAATTCGGGGAAAACACATTATAAATATGAAAACCTCACAGAATAGAGAATTTTAATTATTTTCTAATTCAACCGATTTTACCGATAATAAATAATTATTTTAAACACACGTCAAAATTAGAATTGGGTGGGAGTAAATAAAATCATATAAATAAGTCGTCGAAATATAAGGGTAAATCATTGATTACTGCATTAACATATGTATTTCCAAAATCTGATTAGCAATTTTGCATCGGGTTATTTGTGTGACGATGTGTAGAGATGTTTTGAAATTCGATACCTCACGCGATCTTTACAGGAGTAAATTATTCAAAGAAGCTCTTTTTACATTTGTTAGTTTATCTCATGTAACAAGTTGTTCTGTGAGAATCATTGATCACTGAAATCATGTTCTCTTGTTGGTATAGAATTACCAGTTTTTTTGGTTGTCTTCTGTGTTCGATGTCTTTTATTTTAAAAAGGCTAAGATAGTAGACACAAGTCACCAATATGCCTGGTTTCTGATTGCTGCATACAAAAGCCATCAATACTCTAATGTGTTCATTTTTAATTTTACTACGTAAAAGATTTTTTTTTGAGTACAGGTCTCTGTAAACAAAATATTATAATGAATATTGTTGGGTTAGGATAGGTTAGGATAATAAAACATATGTTATTACGTTCACAAAATAGATTATTTCATTTGATATTACCACGAAATGAATTAGAGTGCCTGTTATAACATGGTCGTTGTTATAGCAAGCAGAGAACAATTTTATCAATTAATTCCATTAATATAACATTTTTTTGTGAAACAATCTAATGTTAAAAACATAATGTACATAATATCAAAATGTTATAGAATGTTGATATAAATAAACTTTTTATCCGTCTATTTACTTTAACACATGTTTTTACAATTTTTTCAGATGATGGATGACCTCAATAGCAGGGCAGTAAGATCATCTACTCCTGACCTAGTGGTCTCTAGTAAAAATCATTGCGAGAGGTTTTAAGATACTGGTTTGATTTTATCAGTTTTTTTGGGATAAAACTTTATAAGAAAATCCAAAAACCATTAATTTCGCGTTAGGTACAAAACAAAACAAGATAATTATAACGTTGCAAACACACAGGCACTCATATTATAAATCAGGAAGAATCAACGGAATCTCACAATTTATTATAACATCGATTATTATTTAAATGTGCCAGAAGGTAGTTAAGGAATCCACTCCGATAAAATAAATGTCACCTTGCGCGACGGGCGCATGTCCCGACGCATCTCCCGGCCGCAGTAATCGACACTCGGCCACTGATAGAATCGCTGAGGGCGATTGATGTTACTCTCAAGAGGAAGATCCGCCTTACAGAACATGTTGGTATGGTGGTATTTAATTAAATTTACAAAGTCTAGACCGATTTTTTTAATGAATCTTACTAATAAAGCAAATTTAAAACTTCCTTCCTTATTTATATTATAGACCGGGCTAGGTTATTAATATAAAATCACTCTTCTTCTTTCGTATTTCCTATTTATAAAATACTGGTGTTTACATCGTGAAATTGTACGGTATTTCAAATAGTTTTTTTTGGTCCATATTTGTTGGGATAACTTGAGTACCTAATTATTTATTAAGGTTGACGGTAGGTACATACCTCACTAGATAAAAAATCTGTTCTGAGGTAGGTGTTTCTTGTTAGTTGAAAATTTATTTTGTTTTTGTGATATTTTTATCGAAAAACTGTTTTATTGGACCTATTATGTATTATTTTATGTACTCGTATGTGCGGATAATTTTCCGGTATATATAAGAAAACAAGGACTCAAAAATACCTACCGATGATCTTATATTTGTTTTATAAAATGAATATTCATGTAGTTAATATTAACTTTAAGAATCTGATGGAAAAATCACCTCTGATAGAAAAAAGTTGTAAATATGGTATTACGGTTGGAGTTTTACAAAAAAAAATTGTTTTGCATTTAAGCAATATATAGGCTGTGGCACGCTAATATTTTGTGGTGGAAATCGAATGTAATCAAATGTTTTGAAATGAAATGAAATATTTAATATGTAAGTACAAATCGAATCAATTAACACGCTATATGGGGCTTTGTAAGGCCTGCCTCCGCGGCTCAGGTCGTGAGAATAAACGATATGTGCCAGGAGAACAAGAGGGGAAAAGGAAGATGCTGTGACGCGATGCGGAGTCACAGGGAACGGGGAATCTCAGGTTACACCATCAGATACAATCTGCCAAATGAATGGCTTGTGTTAATTTGGCCAATTAGCAATTTGTTATTGACGAGACTGAAGTAAAGTGCAGAGTATTATTTTAATGCCATTTTTTAAAAACAATTGTTTTATACAGCATCGTGTGTACTGTATACGTATTACACCTAAAATCAATCTGATGTAGTAAGCAAGGACAAAATCGGGTATTGTGAATATAATTTTATCTACAACATTTGTTACACTTCTACTTTTGTATGCTTTTCCACTGACAGCACCGGCAATAATCATTCCAGGTATTTAAAATATTGTAAATATGAATGATAGTCGTAAGACTCTAGTTTTAAGCCATATTGTGTATGAAATATGTACTTGATCATAAATATGTATTAGTTATAAGTTATACGTATCTCTAAATTGTAAATCACTAGCTTTAAGTTATACTTAAGTCACAGATGTATGTCACTAGTTCTAAGTCTCAGTAGTTGGTTGCTAACTATACGTCTTCGTTGCAAGTCAATAGTTACAAATTTTAGCTGTAAGGTATTAGTTATACGTTATAAGTGATAGGTTATATAAATTATTTGTAAAAAGCCCTTGATGAGATTTTCCCACGACAACGGCGCTATATATAATTAATCCAAATATTTTTATTATTATTAAATGTGTAACATATTTGATACAATATCTAGCAAAAAATTCACAGTAAAAACTAAAAGGGATTTCACAATAAATAATCTTAACCCTGGAATAACTCTTTTCTGGTTGATTTCTGCTAAACTATCTAATCCACAACTATTTATAGCTCTAAACGTTAGATAACAATATTATTCATACTTTCAGTGTGTAATGCACATACTAAAATCTTCATTCATCTCGACGGCCTCTCGAAGGGTAAGGCTGTTGACTACGAATCTGGAGGTTGCGGGTTCAAATCCCGGCGTGCGAAAGTAATTTTTTATTTAGTTAATTTGTTTGTTTCACAACTAATTCAAAAATAATAATTAATGGAGAATATATGGCGATAATGTGAATGGAAGGCGCCGGGGACGTCCGAGGAAGACATGGCACGATCAAGTGAATCAAATACTTGGGTCGGGCCATGTCAGAAGTCGGAATAACAGAAGAGAATTTTTGAGACGTTGTAAGAATGTGAATGAAGCAAGAAGTGTATGCCTAGATCGAGTTGTTTAGTGGTCCGTCCTCCCTGACTACCCCTGCGGAGAAACGACGGTGATGGTTAGTTAGTTAGTTTAGAATAATATATAGTTTATTTGCGGCGTGTTCTATTGAAAGCTGCTTTCTGTGTCGCCCAGGTGAAAGATCATCATTGATAATTGAATCGTTTTTTGAATTGGCATTAGCCGCGTTTGTTGACCAGATCTGAAAAGAAAGATACATCCCCATTTTCCACTTCCTCATCTCTTTCCCCTCCCCACAATCTCAAGCCTGACAAAATATCACAATTGCGGATGCCATAGTCTCACTGGCAGAGTTAGCATGGAGTAGTCGGGACTTTTGTACGGTATTCTCATTAAAACAAATGAAAAATAAGTACCTAAGTAATTTTTTTTCTAACATTTTCATGTTTTGTTATTTTTCATTTGTTATTATTGTATCCGATGGAATGTATTGCTATATACTACTCATGCATACCTTCTGGAATAAAGTATAATTGTTATTATTATATAATTTCTTCAAAAGATTGGTACTCATTTTGTGGCATCATTATTAATAAATGAATTAAAATTACTTTGTAATCACCCCTTTATTAATGTATGCATATCAACATGTTTAAAAAGCGATGCTTTTCTCATCAAAAATATTATAGTATTCTGTATATTCTCGATAAGAAAAGCATCGCTTTAGAAACACGTTGAAATGTATATATTAATAAAGTGGAGATTACAAAGTAATTTTTAATTCTTTAGTTATTATTACATTTTAATGTATGTTCATATGCATAGTGAAGATGCAAAACATTCAAGTACAATACATTAGTCGGGCATTTATTGATATATATCAGTATAGTTGCAGGTGTGCAATAAATATTTTTTAAAACTCAATTAAATTTATAAAAAAAGTATTGTGAATGGGAGACAGTGGAATATCAGATTACCTTAGTCAAAATTCATGACAAGATTGATATAAAACGTGGAAAAAAAATGATAATGACTTTTAAAATAACGTGACTTGTGCGAGTGTAGTTCTATTGAGTTGCCGCAACCTGCATGGCGAAGATTGTCCCGATGGTAGTCAGACTCCTGCAGGAGATGAAACCAGTGGAAGGATATTTAAGAATTATTTACATTGTTTTGAACATTTTGTAAATAAAATAAAGAAGGGCATAAAACTGTAAATTTTATTTAAATATCTTCAAAGATTCCTATCGCCAAATAAATGTAAAGAATTAAGCGCGTGTTGAAAATAAAGAGCTCAAATAAATCCAATTTCTGTTATTTCTTTATAACCCTCTAATGGGAGGCTTATAATACAGGGTATACACAAAGTTACGTGAAAGTTAAGTTTTGTATTTTTTTTTATCCGTACGCCGCGGGTTCAAATCCCTAGATGTGCACTTTTTTAATTATTTTATTTGCTTAATTTGTATCATTTCACAAATAGTTTGTGGGAACTGTGATTATGGAATTAATTCACTGGCAACTTTTATTAATTGGCAACACTAATACGCACATGCGTGTTCAGCCGCGGACGAAATGTTGGAGCATTTAAAAAAAACGAACTGGCTTCGTGTGATGTTGGCTTGCAGTTCATAATTCATAATCCATAAATATTAAAATCTCCCGCGTTTTACTGTTTCTGATAGAACATCATGTGTGTCTAAAGTGAAATAAAGATGATCTGTTTTAAATAAGAATTCTATTCATTTGAATATCTGATCCCGTCCATTACACAGGTACCCCGAAAAGTTCATTAAAAATAATACTTAGTATATTTGCAACACGTTCCATAGTTGTGAATATTTTTAGTGTCGCTCTGGTGAAAAACCACCGTTCAGAATCGAAACGTTGCTTATAATGAATTTAGCCGTGTTTGATGACAAGATCTGAATAGCCAGATACTTCGCCACCTTATTCTTCTCCAAAACCAGTGAAAGCAATTTTGAACATTTTACCTAAAATTCCAGTATCCATTTCATATAGAATTTAAAACAGGATTAAAGTCTTTTGAAATCTTATACATCTAACTAAATTACCCGTGTAGAAATTACAGATAAATCATTCGTAGTATTTCTTGAGTTAGTAACCCACGAAGTGCGTAGTTTTGGGTGATGACCGTTAGGGATACGGGCTTTCTTTTTGTCTTATATTATTGTTGTTTACTATTTTAAACCTCGATCACCTATACTTGTATCAGGATTTAAATAAAATAACTTTCAATGCGACCTGTTTCACGCTGATGCAGGCATATTCAGGCTGGTGATACAGAATAGAATCCCCCATTACTGAATTCAATGCAAACTAGTTAAAGAGCCCATTTAACTCATTATGACAATGTGAACAAAAAGAAAATATTGTGGGATATAAACAATTTTTGTTTTTGAAAAATATTACCACTTTTTTTTCTTACATTTAAAATTAATTTTTACAACGATCAACAGAAGATATTAATAGAAGATCACCAAAATATTCAATGCTAAACATTTACAATTGGTCATAAAGCAATACAACACTTACACAACCAACATCAGTCTCATTCATTAACCGGTAGAGTGCATGATCTGGGCAACAGGTTTGGAAGTGTTGTTTGCTGATACCATTTATACAGTAAAGCGTCATCTATACCAGCACTTTGATGAATCCTACAATAAGTAGTATTGTAGCCTGGATAATGTAGCGATAATTTCTTTGAGTTATAATAATGTTTTAGTTTCTTTATTTCACTGTTAAACGTTTGAAAAATATTGTTCATTACTTTATGTTTTAGAATCTCTATGTACATGTAATTTTTGATAGCTCTTTAAATTATGTTGTAAAATCCATGCAAACGCCAAGGTGGATGTATAATCAAATAAATAAATGCACGCCACTGATATAAAATGTTCCGCTGTCGCGTCTGGCGTCAGAATTTACTTCGATTCAATGCAATTCATAACAGTTCTGTTCAAATATGATTTTATTGTGTCTCAGAAGAGGTCAGAACTTTATCGAAGCCCTGTACGTTCAACTGAATAATAAAGAATAAATGTAGTAACGTTCAGGTTCTTAAATAATTAATTTTAAACGTTTCATGAAAGCTATCGTTTAATGTATATCCGCAACCTCTTTCCTGAAAGGGAAATAAATGAACGCTTGCGGTGCGTGTTTCGTGAAATCGCATTAAAAATCGAACATTTATATATTATTGAGTTGTGGTTTTATAAGACGTAATCAAGGACAAATAAACGCCAGTGAAATTCTTCACTAATGGTGTCAATAACGGCCTCCACGGTCGAGGGACAAGGTTTCCGACTACGAATCCGAAGGTCGAGGGTTCAAATCCCGGCGTGCGCAAGTAAATTTTGTTTAATAAATTTGTGCTGTACACAATTAATTCATTTAAAAATAATATATGGTATATTTGCGCACGTTCCAGAGTGCAAGATACTCTCAGTATCGCCCTGGTGAAAGACCGCCGTTCAGAATTAAAACGTTGATTGAAATGGCTTTTAGCCGTGTTTGGTGGCCAGATCAGAATGGCCAAGTATTTCCGCACCTTCCTCTTCACTTCTCCTTCCCCTCCCAATACTTTTAGCCTCACAAAATCCCCAAATTGGGGATGCCATAGTCTCATTGGCTCCAGACGGTTGGGAGCAGTTGAGACTCTTGTGCGGTATTCATGGAAAAATAAAAAATAAAATATATATTTTATACTTCATACCTAAATGAGCATTGTGATTTGAAATACATGTAAAGTTTTTTTTTTCTGTATTTTTGATCAATATTATAAATAAAATAAAAACACAGTATCTTTATACAATACCATAGAGCTATATATTTTAAATAATAATTTAAAAAATATACCTGTTTCGTACCGACCACCCAAAATATTAGGTATCATTGAGTTGTTTTATCGTTTTTTTTTATCAAGAAATAATCAATCTTGCGAAAATACATGTTTTTTTTTCATGTAAAATATAAAACGAAGTTCCTGCACTTTCATATGATATCAACAAGACTCATTATGGGATTGTTGATTGGTTCATAATATTTGATTTTATTTTACCAGGTTTTCGAAGCTAATATTTGAAAATATTAAAATAAAAACAAGCAAATAATATAAACAAAGCTCAAATAAACAGAAACAATTCAAATACATATTTCCGATATGAAAAAAAGTTTTTTTAGAGAATTGCAAATAATCACACTTGCAACACTTCATAGAAACAGTAAAATAAAATGGTAAAACAAAATTTCAAGCGCCAATAAGGTTAATAATAATATCAATAATAGGATCAAGTTACTACACAAAGTTAATGTTATTTCAAGTAACATAACGTTTCAATTCTAAAAAACAGTGATTTTTCACTAATATACTGGATGCTCGCGCCAGTGATATCAACTATAAATCGCCGACTTCAGGAAGGAGGGTAAAGATTTACAAAGAAAACAGTGGCTTCACCAAAGACGTCAGACAACTGGCTGGTTGACTCAGTCGTGTCCCTATTTATAGGGAAAATCATACAGTTTCTACACGTTTTGTGCAGTAATTATTCTTATCTCTACAGGTAAAGGAACATATTTGGAAAATATTAATTGTTTTTGTGTTTAATTCGTAGAATTCCATATAATTTTTTTGGAATTTTAATCTATAAATTTCTAAAAAAAATATTTGTTAATATCATCGTAGGACGAAAAATTATGATAATAACTCTTTGCTGTCTGACATAACCAGGTTAATCAAGATTTTATACTGAAAATACCTTTCACATATGAAAAAAGCACTTGGAACCGGTTACCGAAGAAATTAAAAAAAAAATATGTTCTCTAAGAACAAAGTGCTTTTAAGATAAAATATTACTTAGTTTCTCTACATATAGATACTATTTTTTGGATATTAGACGAAATCTAACGCATAACCAGTTTATATTTTTTTCCTGCCAAAAACCCTTCTATAATAATATAAATTTAATACTTTACAGAAGCAATATTTCGACGTCGGCATTTTGGCTAAGTGTTCGCGTGGCCTAATTGGCTACATTCACGCGATCTGTCGGAAACTGGACCTCCTCACTTATGGAGATGGTGGTAGGATGGAGACAGAATTGACCTGGTACGTCTCCTTAGGGCCATTACACCCGAATTAACATTAACGAAGGTGGCCACATTTGACGTCGAATGCTGGAGGTCGGTAAATGTTTTATTTGCCTTATGACAAGATTCTTTAGTTTCATAATTGTTATGTTGTAGATTTTCGAGGCCACGTGAGACCAAAATATAATTGTTTTACTGGATTTCCGCACAAAAATTAACTACCAAAAGCCGATGGGAAGGTGATATACCTAACCAATGTGGGATTTTTTTAAAGCCTGGTACTAGAAAATTAAGGGAGATTGATGGGGAAGGGAAAGCGATAAGTTGACTAGAACCTGGTTAATCGTACCTAATGATTGAGCATAGGCCATTGGGTCATTTTATGCATCGTCTCATTGTTATATATATGATATTACAACGACAGCCTACGAAATTCGCGTTCAATATGTAAATACTTCAATAGTACGCTATATAGTAGTTTCGACTGACTGTCTTAACTCGTTCGATGTCGATCACTCCCGTGGGAGTTGGATAGTTGTCTTCTCACGTGCCGCTCACTCCCACGGGCAGACCAAGTCAAATTACTTTATTCGAGTACAAAAAAGGGTGTGAATATTACAAAGTATTTCATTGCAGTATACTACACTGATGGCGAACTTGTATGTTATATGTTTTCCACTTATTGGCTATATGAAAGTAGGCTAGTAAAGCAAAGAAAAAACAACAAAAAAGTGACGACAATCTTACATAGTACAAAGCTGGTAGCAAACGAGTCCAATTTTCCAAATAAACTTTACTATTGTTTGTACTATTTTTCGTACCTGGCTATTCAGATCTGGTCATCAAACATGGCTAAATTCTAAATGGTTGTTTTTACCACGGCGATTCTATGAATATCTTACACTCTGGAATGTGCCGCAAAATGTAGATACTATATATTAATTTGAATGAATTATTTGTGAAAACATAGATTAATGAAAAAAATAAAACCTCCGGATGTGCGAAGCCTTACCTCTGGACCACGGAAGCTCTCAGATTAGCTATTTTTCAAAAATCTAATTGTATATTCAATTAACTCCTTCCCGTCAGATATTATGATGATTTGATTTCTACGTCCATCAGGTTTAGTATGACCGATTACATCCGATAAGTAAGGCATATTAGATTGATGCCATCCTGACCAGGGATGGTAATGATAGCAGGCACGAACGAAGCCGTAATACATCCTTAGCAGAGCCTTAAGGAGCCGCTAACGAAGAGCCTGTATAATTTCGATCCGTCTTTATGACAGCTATAAAGCACCTCAATGCAAAAATTCTCTAATAAACGGAGAGTGGATTCAGATTTGAGACGATTCTGAATTAAGACAAATCGTTAAAATCTGTTAATGGTTATCACGTTCGGAACGTGAGAAAATAATACAATGTCTTAATAATTAGGGGCATATATTAGTTTCAAGTATCCCATATTAATACTCAGCAAATGATAAATGTTATTGCCCGGAATCATGACATAATTATCTCTTTCTCTTTCTCTTTCTCTTTCTCTTTCTCTTTCTCTTTCTCTTTCTCTTTCTCTTTCTCTTTCTCTTTCTCTTTCTCTTTCTCTTTCTCTTTCTCTTTCTCTTTCTCTTTCTCTTTCTCTTTCTCTTTCTCTTTCTCTTTCTCTTTCTCTGTCTCTTTCTCTTTCTCTTTCTCTTTCTCTTTCTCTTTCTCTTTCTCTTTCTCTTTCTCTTTCTCTTTCTCTTTCTCTTTCTCTTTCTCTTTCTCTTTCTCTTTCTCTTTCTCTTTCTCTTTCTCTTTCTCTTTCTCTTTCTCTTTCTCATTTAAAAGTATACAAAAAATTGAGGCGCCATGTTTTTTTCTGACAACCGCTTACCCTGGACCCCCATCGGACTCAATTAATTTGATTAATAATGATGCCACATCAATATTTTCATATTTATTTTATAATTTTTCCACATATATAGGTAATCGGCATAAATTTCGTGTATACGAGCAATGTTGGTAAATTTAAATAATATATTGCTGTATAGGAACATACACGTTATAAAAGTGCGAAATAATCTGCTAAAAAACTTGCCTCAATACAGGTTCGCCAAGTGAGGCAGGTTTTGTATAATTAAAAATATATTATCCTTAATATAATTAATAAGAAGTGCTTTATTTTCACCACCGCTTTTAATATTTACATCTACTTGTTTCAAAGGCAAAGTTTCTTTTATCGCGATAAACACCTTAAGTAAAACAGGATAAGCTATGCATAGGAAATATGTAGATATTTATATAGTGTTAGTGATATTTATCTGATGTTGGACGGTCAGAAAAGGTCATATTTCTGATATGATTTTGATAAATGCTAATTTTTGTGTGTGAAAAATTTAAAAAAAAATGTATATATTAAAAATGTTTCTCTTCAAAAAGATTTGTTTGATCTTATTGCGTAATAATATTATCATTATTTCGAATAAAAAAAAATAATCCTTCCCGGACTTCCCTCTCCCTTCAAAAGCTTGTACCGTTATGTGTGTTTTATTTAAATGAGAATCTTGCTGAGACGCGAGATATGAGATGCCAAAATATGTACTCATATCACGACAGGTTAATTAATAAGAGGCTCCGAAATCCGCACGATATCTCTTTTTAGGCAATGTATATAACATTATTATATTCGTTAATTAAAGTAGCATTCTCTTTGGCAAGATATGACGTGACCACCAGACGGAGTGCAGGTTATCAAGGGTTTCCGAGGGATTCCGTAGGGATTTTGAAGAGATTTCGTGCCATGAAACAGTTGGTTGACGTATTTTGTAACAGAGTTGTCACAGGAATTTTTGTGGTCAGCCTTTATATCGAAAGATTTGAAACAGGTTATGAATTTTACTTCAGATTTTGAAACGTATGCAGGGTTATAATTTCTTCAAACGATTGGTATTCAATTTGTGGCGTCATTATTAATAAATGAATAAAAAATAAAAATAACATATTCTCCACTTTATATATATATATGCATAGATATCTACATGATTCGAAAGCATATATTCCTAATGAAGAAAGCATCGCATTCGAAACATGTAGATATTTATAATTATTTATAAAGTGGTGAATACAAAGCATATTTTATTTTTATTTTATTTTAATACAGGGGTATTCAAAATGATGGGCTCTGTATTTCCTGAATTATACGTTATATGTGAATGATTTACATAGAAATTGAAAGAAGAAGTTCGAATGTTTCAAATCCTACCGTAATATATAGTTCCGAAAATTACCACTTGAGTGAAAATAAGTATCACCTATTTGATCAAACTGGATAGCTATAGTAAAGAAAAAAAACCTGGACCGAATGCGTGTTAGATGAGAGCGTGCGAAATTGGATCCATTATTTTTGAAAAACTCTGTTTATTTAATATGTACAATATTTAGACTAATTCATGAAGATATTACTATAATATTTTGTCTTTGCGAAATTTGACGATTAGTAGGTAGGTGTCCACGTTGCTTGTAAAAAACATTTGAAAATGTGAAAAATGTCGCTGTAACAGCCAGGTAAATATTGTTATCACTTGTTTGAGCCCCGTATATTATCAACGCCATCGGTTAAAAAGAATGTAAAAAAAAATTAAAATCTTTTTAAAAGAAAGCGTGGCATAATGTTTAATTAAGCTCGTCTAGAATTTATACGTTACTGGTAGAACAGACCGATCCATAATTAAATACTGGAAGGTAGTTTCTCTCCGCCTTATGTAACCTTTCATCGTTTTTTTTACTGGCTTTACTTAGCAACCTGCATAATCACGAACATTTGAAGAAGTTCTCATTTCAATTAAAGTAAAACAAATAACAGTAGTAGTGGAAAAAAATTGAAATAATAAAAAATGTGTTTTTTCACAAATTTAGAAAAGGGGAGTATTTTCTTATATGAATATCGCACAAGAGTCCCAACTGCTGCCAACCGTCTGCAGTCAGTGAGCCTATGGAATCCCCAATTGGGGCATGTTATGAGGCTGATGGTAATAGGGGGGGGGGGGAGGAGATGGAGAGAAGAACGATTTTGATAAATGGTATGTAATTTTTTAAAAATCTCTTTAATACCATTATGTTTATTGTATTGCGTTATAATTTTGTATTTATTTCCAATTAATAAATAATCCCTCTACGACGTCCCCTCCCGCTTAGTGATTTCTTTGATGAAAATAGTAATTTATTGTTTTTGTGTTAAATTCGTAGAACTCCATTTAATATATTTTTTTAATTTAATGTAAATCAAATTTATTAATGTGGATTAACAACAGTTTGAATATGGCCTTAAACGCCGAAACAGCTGTTACAATAATAGAAACCAAAAATTACTTGCAGAATTTAATAATAACATTATTACATTTAATTTACATCCAATAATTTTTTTTTTTAATTCTACGTATCTGATCAATTCGCAAAATATTAATTGAATATCAACCTCATAAGCAAACTTCCGAATATTTTGAAGAGTAGGTTCTTCAACGTGTAAAAATTAAAGCTCCAGCTATTTTAATTATTTTTTTAGTACCTACCTCATTTGTATTTCTTTCAATAATAGACTGGAAAATTATATCACATGTGTAAAAATGTGAAAAAAATAATTTTATTCATTTCTCTGGGCAATAGAGGATAACTATGTTGCAAGTTAGCTTTATTCAACTCTAAACTCCATTCTTAGCTTATAAATAAAAATGTTTAGATGATATAAAATTTACATATATTTATATACATACATTATATGGATATATTTTATTTATAAATATTTCCTTATTTTTAATTAAATACCAGAATATCATGTTCTTGGTAGTACGCTTGAAATGAATTAAATGTGTAACAAAACATATTAGTACACCCTCTTTAAATACGAGAAATTCTCAATTATGTAGGTATTAATTTAAAAAAAAAAGAAACTAAAAAGATGATATAAATAAATTTAAAAAAAAACGTTTTTAGTACTTACATGCACACTATTATTACCATTTAAAGAATGTTGGTAATTATATATATAAAAAATATCTTAAAAAAAAGTTCTTAAGTAGTTAAAAAAAAAGTAGGCAGTCTGCGAAGGTAAAATATAGAACTGTTCACTTCTGAATTTTCGTTATTTATAGCAGCGATGCATAATCCACTCAGCCAAAAAATACAATGTAAATCAACACCATTATTTCATTTAACTTCGGAGCTAGAAAAAATTTAGCCTTAGGCGCTTTCTTTATGCCCTCTATAATTGTTGTTATTTACAAGAATTACAAAAAATTACAAGAATTTTTATATATGTTGGATAATTCAGATTAATAAATATCGACTGAATTTATCGATTTGACCTTGGAGATTGAAATGTGAATATTAACATAAAAATAAAATTAATTAGAATTACTTTGTGTACACCACAGTGTTTTCTGATAAGGAAACCTTCGCTTCCGAAACATGTTGATATTTACATAGTTAACAGTGGTGTACACAAGTATTTCTCATTATTTTTATTAATAATGACACCACAAAGTAATTTTACTTTTATTTAAGAAATTTATATAAAAGAGTACATTTTAAGCCTTTGGTCACTATCGGATAGAAAGAGTATAGATACTGTGAATAATCGTCGAATAATTAAGTCCTCTCTCAATAATTTTAATCAAAGTCGATCAATAACAACTTCATTCTCCATCCGTCAAGGGGATCCTCTAAGCGATGATCGGCGTCGGAAGCTGCCAAAGCAAAGATTAGCCCAAGATGAAGAGGAAGCCGATGATACCATCAGATTCCAGCCTCCGACACCGGAATACAAATCATATTAACAAAGTTAACCTACCGTGCGAGCTATCAGCTAATTAAAAGCTTTGAGATTATGGCAAAGCTCGCGTGACAAGATTTCTTGCAAGTAGCTTTGTTGACGCTGATTCAAACCCTCGTGTCATGTAATATTTGCGCGCATTTTTCAATGATGCAAAGGTATCACACGACACGCATATAACCACTTACCAGTATTAAGTAATTTTATTCATACTGAATAACTATTACAGTCATCAATATTTGGTTTCATTTACTTACTTACACACTGAGAAGCCATATTTTCCGCAATATATTTTTTTAAGAAATAATAATAAAAAAGCTTTCTTATAAACCACGAATTTATTATACTTTTTTTTCGATCAGTTTTGCCTAGATCAAGCTTTGTCAGAGCAAATATAATTACTAAAGAATAATACAGAGTTATCGTATATATAGGCGAAGAAAATAATAGAGTGAGACAAGACACATTTCAGATACGAAAAAAGAAAATAAAATATTAGAGGGAGGCAACAATTCAAAAATCTTAAGTGTAAGAGGGAAACAACAAAAATACAAATAACTGTTTTATTTACTACCAGCTGTTGTGTACCCGGCCTTGCTACGATTTTTTTGGAGCATTGTTATGAATTTGTGAATTCCTGCTTGTTGTTTTGAAGCCATAATTGATTTGACAGCGAAAGTAATGCTTTGTGACGACTATACTAGGCCTAAACAAAGAAAAAATTATTTGAAAATTTTATTTCTTTGCAAATATTTATTTTCTCAAAATATATCTAAATAATAAAGTTTTTAAGTAGGTACCTACTTGTGTTTTCCATTTCGAAAATATTCTACCCAAATAAACCTTCTTCTTTTGAATATGTAATCTTTGGCTAACCATGGGCCAACCTCAATACAACATGGCGGGGTCAATGTTTTTCATACTATTTTTTAAATGTTATAGCAACAGTTTTATATATTGGATATTATTCCAACTACTCTCTAAACCTTCCCGGCACTAATAAGAACAAACTGTGCTATTTTCAGAGAAATAATAAATAGTCGAGTAATTTTGAGAAAGTCGAGGACACACAGACAAACATTCATTTTTATATATAGAGAGGAAGATATAATGAAATATTTGTTCGGAAAAGAGTTACCGAAAGAATGCAAAAAAACTTAACTTGTCACTAACTGTCACGGAGCTATTTGAATTCTTTTCAATCTAGATTTCGTCATAACATTACTTTGCCCAATCGGCTTCCGACAAAGGAAACCCACACCGCTCTTCCATAAAGGAAATGACGTAAGGAATGTAAGTCCGAAAAGCTCCATAGACCTTAGAAGACACAGTATATTGTACATTGATTCCCAAATATCCATTACTCATCTCAATTGTTCATTATTGTTCAACTACCCAACACTTAACTTGCCTAGTAATAATGCTGATTCGTATCAGTCAAAGTGGCCTAAACAAATCCACTACCGTATCAAATTACGCGCGATCAGTTGATTACTGTTGTTGATTAAACCGATACGAACGCCGCTCCGCCTTAACGTAATTATTATTATTGAATATAAGATTTCCTATGAATAATAGTAATCAATTTTTCTTTTAGTTTGTTTTTAAGGCAAAAGTAAATATAAATTGATTATAAAACAGCGTATAATTAGAATGATGTTCCGATACACTTCTTGTGATATCAATAATTGATTTAATCTGGTTAAAAAATCATAGATAATAATAAGAATAAATACATAATTTGTATAGCGCCATTTTTACGAAAAATCACCTCAATGGTGCTGTACAGATATATTTACATATGCGTTTTTTTTTTAAATTTAAATGCAATATCAATTTGTGGTGTCTTTTCGATAAAATGAGTAAGTGATTAAAAATAAAATAAAAAATGAATGTTTCGTATAAACCACTATTTAATATATAAATATCAACATGTTTCCGAAGAGAAGCTTCCCTCATCGGGATACACAGTATACTGAGAAATTATGACAGATGTTGATGTTTACGAGTATATATTAAATAGTGTGGTATATACAGGACAAAAGTGACTTCAAATCTATTGAAGATAGAAATGTTTTGTTAATGAATTTATATAAGAAATAGTGCTTTGAAAAAAGCATTTCCTAATCATTTTACAATCATAATTTTTTTTTTCTAAATTGATTATAAATCGAATTTAATAATGTTATTATTATGTTCTGCAACTAACCCAGTTTTTTTTATTATTGTAGTAGCTGTTTCAGCGTATGACGGCCTCCATGGTCGAGGGGTAAGGCTCTCGACTACGAATCTGAAGATCGCGGGTTCAAATCCCGGCGTGCGCAAGTAAATTTTATTTAAATAATTTGTGCTGTTTCACAATTAATTCATTTAAACAGAATATATAGTATATTTGCGCACGTATCGCCCTGGTGAAAGACCACCATTCAGAATTGAAACGTTGCTTAAAATGGTTTTTATCCGTGTTTGGTGACCAGATCTGAATAGCCAGGTATTTCCCCACCTTCCTCTCCCCCCTTCACCTTCCCCTCCCCAATACCTTCACCCTCACAACATTCCCCGGTTGGGGATGCCTTATTCTCACTGGCTTCAGACGGTTGGGAGCAGTTGGGACTCTTGTGCGGTATTCATATATTAAAAAAAAAATTTCAAACCGTGGTTAGACTACGTTGAGATGACTTATTTTTATTATTCTTTTTACCGCTTCCCAATTTCAATTTTTATGTTGCCTAAAATTATGTATTACCACCGATGAAACCTATTTACTGAGAACATAATAGTGATAATAGATTCTCTATTCTATGGGGTACTTAAAGAAGAAATCTATTTTCCCCGCATTAAATAGTTATGTTTTCTTAATTGTTTTATAATGACGTGAATGCTGTTGAATTATTTAAATGCGTAATATTGTTGAGGTCTTGTGAACATACTGAGAAGTGGAAATAAATAATTGTCCTTACTTTATTAATTAATGATATATTAGGATGATTGGTTCGTTTATTAATTTCTAACTATGCAAGTAAATTTAATCTAAGACCCTTTCTTTCTAAAGTAGGGATTTAGGCTCGTTGCTGTCAGGCGGGAGATGATTATTAACTAAGAGATGATCTGCAAATTTTGAAAAAGTATTATAATATCGTATATGTCCATTGAATCTAATTGAGAAAGCCCTTCCCGTCTACCTGATATAAGTAGCGTTACAGTTAGCGTGGTCAAGTTTTAATTCATACATGCCACTGATTAAGTTAAGGATTTCTACTTTTTGATGTTTTTGTACTTTAATATACAATCATCAGTTCTAAAAGCTGTATTTAAACCACAATTAAAAAAATATATTTTGCTCTTTTTACAGCTATCTAATTAAAAAATTCCAAACATGAAAGATTTTCCTTTTATTAACTAATTTTTATTTTTCTATTTTTTTGCTATTTAAATTATTTATTATTTTAAGTTATTTGCTTCATAGCCGTTATTAACCGCGACTGTTTTTATTGTTCGATTTTCTATTTCATACGCTTTATTGTCTAAGGGGATGTTCATGAGTCTACCAGTTATCAGTTAACCATTGAATGGTAAACTGATAAATGTTGATACCAAAGATGAGTTGTGTTTGCATTTATTGTTGTACCTCTAAATTTGGTTTTGTAAATATTCTGAAGGTATGTCTATTATTACCTTTAACATTTGTAAGATCGAAAAAATATGTTTTACTTTCTATCTGATTTTCAACTATTATTATTAACGGTGTCGGCCCAATTAGTAAAGATATCTAACTATCGGTTGGTGCCTTTCCAACATGTCATTTTTTTTTATTTTTTTTTTATTGTATAATATTAATTATATACAGTGGGAACTTATACCCGCTAAGCCACTGCAAGTAGCTTGTCAGCAGGAGTTTATTTCAACAATATAATATAATACAACAATAAATTACAATCATCATACAAATGTAGGGCAAAAATTATTATATTTAGGCGCATGCATCTTGTGCTGTACATAAGTTGAGAAAAAAAAAAACTTAAAGAGAAAAAATAATGGTAAAAGCATTACAGATTTGTTATTGAGATACTAGAGTCCAATCTTATAACACCGATTTAAATAATATTATAAAAATGTCAATATCATAAAAAATATCAAAATTATAAAAGTACCAATATTATAAAAGTATCAATATTATAAAAATATCAATATTATAAAAACATCAATACTTTTAAAAATATCAACATTATAAAAACATTCATATTACAAAAATATAACTATTACGTAATATCTCTTGATATCTCTTATGTTGAAAATTACTTAAATTAACCTCTACAAAATATTTACGATAAGATTCTGTTCGGTAATGGTACTAAAGAATACATAAAATCAGAAATATAACTTGGCAAGTGACTAAAAAAGGTTAAATATATTTCGTGCAATACACTGCACCATTAAAATTGAGCATAAGAATCGAAAATTTATTTTTCTTGTTTCAGTAAAGAAATAATTCGCTGTCTGACAAAGCCATGCTGTAAAATCATGGTAATATTACTTTATGGTGGCATAAAACCGCCATGATAATAATAAGGTTTTTTTATGGTCAAAAATTCTTCGGAAGTATGATATAAACAATTTAATGAAACTTCTAAAATTTGTCAACCTGTGAATTTACTCCTAACAATATGCTTCCGAGAAGACATACAGTAAAATTACACAAAAACCACCAATTCATAAACAAATAATTCTTGTTTATACTCTGATGAAAAGATAACAAATAAATAGTACAATAGAACACACAATAAAATATTCAAATTTACAAAAGGAACGCGCTATTTGAATATGGAATAAATGAATATGTAGGAAGCGCCAACAGTTTGGCGCCCTGCGGTGGAAATAGAAACTGCCTGTGGTGTGACTCCCGCGGATCCATGAATATTTAAATATTGAATTTCGTTTTTTTTTCAGTTTTATATATTAAAATCTGATTTTTCTATCTACACCCATTTGGTCAATAATTCAACCTGGCCAGAAATATAGGTCAGATAAAGACGCGATAAAAATTCCTCTGTTACAATGTACGTAACAAGAGATCATTAAAATCGTAATGTAAGCCTATTACGGTGGCAAAGTAAAAACTTGTAGCTTGATAAGTGGGTAAGGTAAGTTTTGGTCACATCTCAAAATTTGTTTTTCAGTCCCATTATTTTTAAGTATTCATAATTCGTCCTAAAACTGACTGAACAAGACATACAATTTATGTAAGGACTTTACAATTGTAGAAAAATATAAATAATCTTGTCTAGAATTTAGAACTTTTGCCTTATTTTAAATTTAAAAAAAACTTAGAGTTATATACGAGTATAAGACAAACGAAAGAAATTAAGGATAAGTCAGCTCTCAAAGAAGAATTCGGCCATTTTTGCGCTCAACAAAGGTTCAAAAAAGATATTTATTTATTTGATTTTAAGTCCATCTGGACTTTTACATGAATTTTAGAACATACCATAAAGAGCTAACAAAAATTATAAATAAATAAAGATTGTAAACCATAAAGCAATGAACAATTTCTTTTAAACGTTTAACACTGACATAAAATAGAAAACTAAAACGACCCTACAACATAAATCATTAACGCTACATTATCAAAGCTACAATGCTACATATAGTAAGATTCATCAAAGTTCTGGTATAGATGACGGTTTACTGTATAAATGGAGTCAGCAAATATATCAACAACACCTTCAATCCTGTTACCCAGATCATACATTCTTTTGGTTAACGAATGAGACTGAGTTATGTAAGTGTTGCAGAAAAATGTTACAGTTTGTCTTGTGTTATATGATATATATTGTGTTATATCGTATCTTATTAACCATATCGCAGATATAGAGAGATGGGAAAGACCGCCATACAACCTTGTGTTGGCAGTTAGCACACGCTAATAGCTTCATTCACATTTATAAATCGCTTCGTACGTACTCTTCTGCATTCCCGATTCGTGAAATGACCAGACTCAAGATAATTTGAGCCATGTTTTCCTCAGACATCCCGGATTTATTTTAGCGTAAGTTATTGCGTCGTAACATCGATGGCCTAGCGCACACATGTATTTAGTGGAGTTTTAAGTAAATACATTTATGTATTTTGTAAAGGATATCTCAGGATTATTTAATTTGTAAATATGTGTTTTGTGAGAAATTTACATTAGTTATTTCATCCAAAATGGATAAAAAGTGAATATTCAAATAATTTTTGTTGCTTTAAATCTTATAATAAAGCGGGAGTATTCCTTTAACTAGAATTTTCATTGAATACATGTGTGCACTAGGCCATCGATACATTCTCACGGAGTTCCTTTCAACGTTCACCCCCACCACATGTCCCAACCCCAAGTAAAAGGTAAACCTTAAAGTAAAAAAAAAACGGTTTTACGGTTCCATGATAAATTAATAATAATAATAATTAGATTACTTGTATATCGCCGTTTTGTGAAAAATCAACTTAGGGATGCTGTTAATTAACACCCGTATGAATCGGCACACTTTTTAAAAATGATATAAAGTCATTTTGTTTTGAAGAGTTTTATTCACAATATGCATTTGTTACTTAACTGTATTAATTTGCTAGCGGTTTCGACACATCCGTGTTCATTCACTAGCGTTCTCAAAATTATCTTAAATTATACAAGTACAGAAATAACTATATTTTTTTAGGTGAGGGTAGTGGGAGTGATGATTTGGGGTACATTGTTTGTAAATTTACATGTAAATGTAATCTAAATTGTGAATAAAACAATTAAAAACAAAATTTATGGAAATTGTTAGATAGTTATTACCCAAGAAATACCAAAAAATTGATATAGAGTCATTAAAAGAACAAAAAAATTGTAAAATTACTTTACATCACATTGCATTGATTTATCCGGTAACCTTCAATTATGTAGGATTCAATTGTATTTCATAATAAAATAACAGAAAAACAATACAGAAGCACTGGAAATTATAAAAAATCTTAATATTATATTAATTTGTGTTTATTAAATAACCAAGTCAATTTATCGTATAGTCCTCTTTTAGATATTTTTCCATTGAATCGCTTTGTTCCTCTAAAAAAACCCTTAATTACTCCTTCCCCTTTCATCGGTTCCCTCTCTAACATCTAAATATTGATGTATGTCTATTGTTATTTTATATCTTAGTTGAGTTTTAATATGTTCCTGATGAAGGAAGGGTAAGGTTAGGCGATAAATCTATGCATTCATGTTAGAAATTAATATTTGTCACATGAGTTCTCATATTCAACAGCTAGCTTGTGGAATGATCTGTTTCCTACCTTCTACAATATTGTTCTCTTCAAGATCCAAGATTACTCTTTCTTCCTCTAAAATACCCTCCACACAGTATCCCCAAAGATGATGTAGGACGTGAGGGAAATTATTTCCCTCAGGGCCTCCTGTGCGCAGTTATTGTAAAAAAAATAATATTTTAATCATGATAAAACTTTTTTCCAAAATTAGAGCTGTATTATCGTGATGAGATATTAAAAATTGGATGTATTATGAAATACGTTCAGCCTATGAGTAAGTAGTGATTGAGTAGACAGATAACAAGTAACGTGTAAAACCTAACAATTTCTTCTAATACACAATTTATTCTCGTCCATCGTGTGATAAAAATAGATTAAAATTCTAAGCTGAGAGCTCTATTTCTTCTTATCGTTGGTCGATACGGAACACAAATACAGCTGATTATTGAACGTAGCAAGGATTATATAACTATCTGGTTGCAGAACAAAATTACACATTGTACAAATTTTACGTGGAGAAAAATATTACAGTCGTTAATAATAAACTCTCGAATAAATTACTCACGGACATTTTTGTTTTGTTTTTATTTCATCTGTTACTTTTTAGATCAGAGTATTAATCGTGCATTATAAGTTTCGTTATTTAAAAAAAACATAAGACAGGTTTGATCATTGTACCTCGGACACCGTTTTGATATATTATTTAGGCCGTATTTTAAAAACATAATAATTCATAAGCCTAAAAACACGAAATCATATTGTCGAATATCGAAAAGAAAATATGTTTGACTCCTACCAGCATGCCTTTTCGATAGTACTTACTTTGCTAACCATCACTACTTACTTTTAAGCCGGAAGAAATACAAGGATTGTCTTTAAAATTGGTTTGTGTTGATTATTATGAAAAAAATGTCGGTTTTTACGTAATTCACGTAAGTCATTCTCTCTTTTTGTTTTTCATCATGTTCTAAACATGTTGAAAAAATATGATTTAGATCCAACAAATGAAATTAAAGGAATTTGTTCGGTGTGTTTTACCACAAGTTGTGTGATTTATTCAACGGGTATGGTGTTATAATGACTTTTGGTTCAAACCAAAGATTTCTACCGCTTTTTACCGTCAGTTAAGTTATGGTTATTACGTAACGAATTTATTAGCTAATACGTATTATTTAAACACATATTAACTGTATTTGAAATTTAAATGCATTAAATCATCATTGAATATATTAATTTGTAAAGGGTTGTTTGTTTTTGTGATTTAATTTTTTTTAAATCTGTGTGCAGCGATCGTGGAGAATTATAAGGGCTATGTAGATATTTTTTTCAATTATAAAATACATACGTTTTAAACGCAATTATGCGTCAAGCATGTTTAATACATTTTTGGTGGCGTAAATTACGTCAACGCATGTATAAGAAACGTTCCCTTTTTCCAAAAAAATTGATGTCAAATTTTAACTATAATCAATAGTCATTGCAAAGTAGCTACATGAAATATACTCGTATGTTATCTTTCATTCGCTTTAATAAATTTGATCAGTAACTCAATACAATAAATAATTGCACTAGCTTACTTCTGGAAACTAAAAATATAAGGTGATACAAAAGTATAATAAAGAAAGAGAATTCATAGTCTCTATTCAATATATCAACAAAGGGGATTCCGCAAGGTCCAGATATTGGTCCTGCTTATTTTTGTATTATTTGAAGGGTGGCGTCAAGGGCAACCTTGAGTAAAGCCTTGAAGTATGGAGTGAAAGGGGTGGAGGGATATTAAACACGTGAGCGTCGGTGAAGTTTAAAAGGGTTGAGGAAAGTAGAACGAATAAGATAAATACATTACCTTTGTCCCGGAGATGTCGAAAGCTCTTGAATTGAAGTATTGTATCAATTTCGTACGGTCAGTTTGACTGAGTCCAGGAAAAGAAATGTTATGTAGGCGGGGTTATATTTTGAGCTGCTTTACATTATTTGATTTCATGCATGCATTTGAACATATCAAAGGTCCGCTTATGAAATAAATAGAAATGCATGTGTTGAAAATTGTTTGAATTGAGGTAAACTGCTAGGTAACTTTAGAAGTTTTCTCGAATATTACATACTATGGTACATGTTATGAAATCGTTAAGTTTTCTAAAAAAACACAGAATTTTAAAGAGCCATGTAATATTATTATTGCTCTCAGTGGTAAAACAAATGATTCATCACGCTGGCCAATTTTGTACTATAATAAAATATATTAAATAGTTTTAAAAATATTACACCTTATAATACATACAAAAGTTCATTTTATAGCGGGCTTATTATCTGGCGGTAATTTATACTAGTTCACGGTAAATATGTATTTTACCTATCATTATTTAATTGAAGTTTCGTAAGATGAGATTTTAAAACAAAATTATTGATTTCAACGATTTACTGCTAAACATTTTTTAATACCTCATACAATAAATTTGCAATCTTTACAACCTATTTGAAATGTTTAATATTCATAAAGTAGTAATTAAAATGCCTCCTGGGTTTAAAACAGGTTATCGAGATAATTAATCACGGATTAAAAGTTGATTTCAGATAATACGATTTCTTAGGTACCCAAACTGATTTAAGATTCAGATCACAGTATTTGACGGATTCATTATCGAACTTCTTGAATCTTTAAAAGTACATACGAGTATACAGATATTCTCAACAGCTAATAATAAGCAAAATCTTGACAAATTTTGAAACTTTAATAGCCGAATTTTAACAAAAGCATCTGAAATAACGCTACCCAAAGCATAATTTGTTTGTATATATAATTGAGTTTACAATTATTTTTATTATATTTAATTGTTAAAACTAGTATACTTGATGACAATTTAGTAAAATCATACATAAAATCATACATAACTCGTCTCAGCCGGCTGTTTGACGTCTGGGAAACCATTTTGAGCTGACGGTGAAAGACCGCATCTATCACGTTACTCCCCTGAAGAGTCGTGGCGAACTCAGTGGTAGACTTCGGACGTCAAGAAAAAGCACCTCGTTGTAGATCCTACTATTAAATTGCCAGGATTATCTGTCCCTCTGGAGACGTGGACCTCGTTAAACCGCACCCGGTGCAGTCACATAGTTGTGCGTATATGTGTAATGTATTATAACTGTATGTTTTCACAAATAAATAAAAAAGTTAAAAAAATAGTTTATTTGCGATAGATATTGTCTTTTTTGGAATTTCGTAAACTATATTTATGTATGTTTGATATACATTTTGATTGAGGATTTTTAAATATATATTATGCATGTATATTTAATAGTATATATATATATGTTTTTTTCACACAATTTTCAATGCACAAATTCTAATATTAAAAATAGGTACTTTATTCTCCCATTTCCATATTATTTTTATTTTTTGTTAAATTTCTAAAACTAACCATCACACCTGTTTCACCGCAGGGATAGGCAGAAAGAACGGACCGCCAAACAATTCCATCTTTGCATGCACGTTTTGCTTCGTTCACATTCATACATCGTCTTCTATTATTCCGATTACTGACATGGCCCGACTCAAGTATTTGATTCACTTGATCGTGCCATGTCTTCCTCAGGCGTCCCCGGCTTCTTCTTCCATTCACATTCGCGTCATATATTCTTCTTACACCCCTTTTTTCGTTCATTTGCTCTACATGCTCAAACCGTCTAAGCATCCCATTCTCAATCATACTCATTACGCTTACATCAGCCTTGCATTCTTTACGAATCCCAATATTTTTCACATGATCATACATGGTTTTACCACACATTCTCCCCAGAGATCTAATTTCTACGGCATTCAGTGTACTTTCACCCTCCCTCTGCCAATTCCATGCCTCACTGCCATACATCAGAGTTGGTATCAGCACTCCTCTGTCGACTGCCAGCTTCGCATCTTTGGACAACTTTTTGTTAGCGCCAACCGCGTTCAGTCCTGTGTTAATGGAATTTCCTGCATTAACCCTTTTTTCAATATCCCTATCAATCTTTCCATCTCTCGTAAACACGCTTCCCAAATATACAAACTCATTGACCTGCTCCAAGTATTCATCATTCTCAATTATATTGCACACTATTTTCGTACTCCCTTTTTCAAACACCATGACTTTAGATTTACTTATTTATATTCGTCATTAGTTCAGTCTTCATACATACTTCGTTCAACCTAGATACGAGGGACTGTAGATCCTCCATATTGTTAGCAATCAGCACCGCATCATCAGCATACAACAGCCAACATACTTTCAGATTAGTAATTAAATTTATTTATGAAATATTGTAATTCTATATCCCTTGAAGGAGAGCGGTTGTTTTCCTAATGCGTTTCAAGGGTTTAAATAATTCATCCCTTTCCATGTAACAAAAAATCACGGTAATAGTTTTACCGAACCTTACCTAGCTAACCAAATTACCAAAAGCATTGAAAGAAATTAGATCAGCATAACGAGACACCTCTCCTTTCGTGTTTAACTACTTGTAAGACACGATTTCCCCGTTAATATTTGCACAATAGTCGTCATGAAAAAAAACTAGTCGCCAACCACAAACTCCTTGACGACTAGACGTCAACACATGACCGCAGCAAAACAAATGGTTTCGGGCCAAAACCAAATCAGCGCGAACAGGAATAGTTCCACACAAGTGCACAGGTAAACATTGCGGTTTTTTTTCAATCCGGACACAATGGCGCGCGAAGGGTTAACAAATAAACCCTTCGATACCGTGAAGAAAGTGTTCCTGAGATGTAAAGGTGAATCAAATAAGTTTCTGCAATAAAATATTTTTTTCATATTCGTCAATTCGTATTTCGTACTTTGTACCTATTTTTATTGGCCGCGTATGCGAGACTTTATGATTAAATTACATAATTAAATTTGTTGATCATATTTAGCCCTTTCGTACCGTATGTATATTAAAATATAAATGGAAAATCTGATTTTTTCTCCTCCCTATCTAGAGAGAAAATTGGAAACTATCATTTTCCAATATTGCTGGCAATACTGACTTTGTATACTGTATTTATCGTTGGATTCTATTTACTCTTTCAGGCGGTAGCCATGTTTATATTTTGAAAAGTGACGTTAATGATTATTCCTAACTTCCGCAGCCCTTAAATTGTTTTTTTGAATTAACGTATGTTTTTTTTCTTATACACTGTATGATTTTTCAATTTAAATAAGGCACAATAGCGACCTAACGTTTTTTTACGTCAGCATAGTAATAGCTTCTAAAGTATTGAAAAAAAATTACACCATTTTATTCGAATTATTATACGAGGTCCTATAAACAATAAAATATTCTTTGATCAACGTCAGTCTTAATTCAGGTCTGAAAGGTTAAAGTGTAGTGTTTGAAAATTATAATATTATCCGTTATTTATTCCGGTGGAGTAAAACTCACATAGTTTACTCGATACTAACTAACTAACTAATCATCACACCGTTTCCCCGCAGGGGTAGGCAGAGAGGACTGACCGCCAAACACCTCAATCTTGGCATACACTTCTTGCTTCATTCACATTCATACATTGTCTCATACATTCTCTTCTATTATTCCGACTTCTGACATGGCCCGACTCAAGTATTTGATTCACTTGATAGTGCCATG